>PVJH01007393.1:0-93408 GCA_004026705.1 Nesogale talazaci | reverse complement strand
ATGCTATGGTGTCTTCAGTAAGCCCCGCTGACAGGGTTTGTGCTGCTGTCTCTGTCCTGTGACTGTCACTGACTGCAGTTGACGTCAATGTTATGCTGGACTGAGAAGGTGACACGGACTGGGTTCCAGTTTCTGGGGAGGTGTGCCCATTGGGTGTTGATGGAGGAGCTGGATGTGTGACTGTTGGGAGTGTGTCGGTGTCCTGGGAGATGGGAGTGAGTGTCTCTGGTCCCCTGCTGGGGCTCGTGTCTGTAGTCTGAGCTCTTGTCTCCTGGGAGACGCTGCTGGAAGAGGTGGGGGTTGGGCGCTCTGTGGGTGCTCCTGAGACCGTGGACATCCTGGTGCTGGGGGCACTAATGGACACATTGTCCACGGTTCCAGGGGTAGCGACAAGGGTCGGTCCCGTGGACAGAGATTCTGTTGTTGAGTGAGTTGTGTGGCTCTCACTGGAAGGGATCGGTGAGAAGCTTGTGGCCTTCTTGGAAGTTTCTGTTTCTGAGGACACGGTCCCTGCAGCCGGGGGGCTGCTGGTAGGAGCGGGAGAAGCAGTGGTTGCCCCATGCAAGGTGGGGTCTGTCCCTGCAGAGCGTGGTGTGCTAGTGGGAGGGGGACCCGTGGACTCTGTGCTGTGAGTCTGGAGCATTGGCGACGTGGCTGGCGTGGCCTCAAAAAAGGCGGTGGTAGCAGAGAATGTTGCTGGTGTTTTGGGGGTAACTGGGATGTCGGTTGAAGGCTTTCCCTGTTCCGTTGCTGGCTCAGAGTCGCCCGGGGACACTGGAGATGTGGGCAGGTGAGGGGAGGTTTTGCTGGTGTTTTGCTGTGAAGCTTCCTCTGTTGAAAAGGTGGCAGAGGTGGATTTGAGGGGTAGGTGGGAGGGGGTTCCTAGTTCAGCCGCGCTGGCGGAGCTTTGTGGTTGTGGAGGGGCATTGCTAGAACTGGCAACATTTGAGGTCGTTGTAGGTTTGTCAGTAGAGACTAGTGTGGGATCCGTTGAGGGCGAGTCTGTGTTGGGGGCGCTTGGCAGGCTCACTGAGGAGGCCGTGGGCACTGGGGAGAAGCTTGTGACTTTACCTGATGAGGTTGTTCCTGGAACGGGAATCTCTGGCACTGGGTTGTTGCCGGTTAAGGTGGTCGAAGAGGTTGCCGCCCCAGGCAAGGTGGGGTCTGTCCCTGCAGAACGTGGTGTGCTGGTGGGAGGGGGACCCGTGGTCTCCTTGCTCTGAGTCCGGAGCGTTGGGGACGTGGCAGGCGTGGCCTCAGAAAGGGCAGTGGTAGAAGAGAATGCTGAAGTGGAGACTACGGAGGTGTCTTGAAGGACGGTGCTAGCAATGGAGGCCGCTGTCTGTGCCATGGTGTCCTGGGTGAGCCCCTGCCCCGTGGCTTCTGTGGCCCCCTGGGGTGGGTGGCCGTCCTTGGAGTGCATTGTGGTGAGGGTCGCTTGCAGACTTGTGGCTCCTGTCACCTGAGGAACAGTTTGTGAGCGGGAAGGACCACTTGTCCTGAAAGAGGACGTTGGAGTGGTGGCTGTGTTTCTGCGGTCAGGCGTGGGGGAGACGGGGCCCGTGTTTGGTGGTACTGTGGTGGCCTGGGAGCCAGGAGAGTGGGCTGTCTGGGAGACAGCCGTGGACTGCTGGTCCGCCGTGCTGGCCGAAGCTGCTGCTGAGTCCTGTGTGCTGGAGCCATGCAAAGTTGTGTCCACAGGGACAGTCCCTGAGGAGAGTCCTGCCTGTCCTTTGGTGGTGACTGGGCTGCCGGTTGAAGCCTGTGCATGTTCCGTTGCTGGGTCAGAGCCGCCGGAGGACACCGGAGAGGTAGGCAGGTGAGAGGAGGTCTCGCTGGCAGTTGGTTTTGAAATGCTGGTTGGTGAAGAGGTGGAGGACGTGGGCCAGGGTGAGGATGTGTGGGAGGTGGGTCCCTGGGGTACAGTGAGGGTGCTGGCTGAGCTGCCTGGGGTGCTGGTGGAATGGACAGCATGGGAGGTGGTCTCAGGTGTGTCCGTCGAAGCAGGTGTCTGACCGGGTGGGGGAGACGCGGTAGAGGGGGTGCTCAGCCCCTTCTGGGAGGATGATGAGGCCCCTGGGACTGCTGCTGTGCTGCTGTGGCTATGCGTCCCTTCCACGGAAGAAACCTCTCCTGCAGTGATGCGCTCAGAGGTGACAGCTTGGGAGCTGGTGGCCAGAGATTTTCCACTGGAGGACAGGGTAGTGGAAGGAGGGGGGAAGGTTCCATCCCCCCGGGGAGTGGAGGCAGATGCTGTGGTGTCTTCAGTCGCCCCCGCTGACAGGGTTTGTGCTGCTGTCTCTGTCCTGTGACTGTCACTGACTGCAGTTGACGTCAATGTTATGCTAGACTGAGAAGGTGACACGGCCTGGGTCCCGGGTTCTGGGGAGGTGTGCCCATTGGATGTTGATGTAGGAACTTGATGTGTGACTGTTGGGAGTGTGCCGGTGTCCTGCGAGATGGAAGTGAGTGTTTCCGGTCCCCTGCTGGGGCTCGTGTCTGTAGTCTGAGCTCTTGTCTCCTGGGAGACGCTGCTGGAAGAGGTGGGGGTTGGGCGCTCTGTGGGTGCTCCAGAGACCGTGGGCACCCTGGTGCTGGGGGCACTAATGGACACATTGTCCACGGTTCCAGGGATAGTGACAAGGGTCGGTCCCGTGGACAGAGACTCTGTTGTTGAGTGAGTTGTGTGGCTGTCCCTGGAAGGGACCGGTGAGAAGCTTGTGGCCTTCTTGGAAGTTTCTGTTTCTGAGGACACGGTCCCTGAAGCTGGGGGGCTGCTGGTAGGAGCGGGAGAAGCAGTGGTTGCCCCATGCAAGGTGGGGTCTGTCCCTGCAGAGCGTGGTGTGCTGGTGGGAGGGGGACCCGTGGACTCTGTGCTCTGAGTCCGGAGCGTTGGGGAAGTGGCAGGGGTGGCCTCAGAAAGGGCGGTGGTGGAAGAGAATGCTGAAGTGGAGACTACGGAGGTGTCTTGAAGGACGGTGCTAGCGATCGAGGCCGCTGTCTGTGCTGAGGTGCTCTGCATGAGTCCCGTCGCTTCTGTGGCCCCCTGGGTTGTGTTGGCTTCCGTGGTGTGCACTGTGTTGATAGAAGTTCCTGGGCTTGTTCCCGTGCTTCTCCGCTCTTCAGTTGTACCTGTATGATCAAAATGGAATCATTTACCCAAGTGCTCTGCCTTGTGTGAAGCAAGTGACTATTTGCCTGTGAAAAGTGGGTTCATCTTTGTTTTAATCAACTGAAAGGAACAATCTTCTGGATGAATCGTGTCATATAATAATCCTTTATAAATATTATATGCATATTTCTCTATGTCTTTGTGCAGTTTTTCTCCAATTATAGTCCAGTAAGAATTTGAAACATCTATGCAGATTTTAAAAGTAAAATGAGCTTATTATAAGAAGAACTAACCAAGAAGAAAATCAAGTCCCCACAATCCAACTTCAAAATAAAATTTTTCTCTTTGCACTCTAAATTTGCATATGCGTACAGTATATATTTCTACAAAAATGACCGTTATGTTTGTAATTTTGTGATTAGATTTCGTTTCATATTTTAGGACTTTTCATCTGTTACTATGTCTCACAAGTGCTAGGCAGGATTTTTACAAATAAGAAAAGCACGACTTCAAATAAAAAATAACAAGACGGTGAGACACAAGAAATCGTCTCAGTGAGGCTGGAGTTTTACGACCCAAGCATTTTTTTTTAAAAGCAGAACCCTGTGGTCCAAACCTAACCCTGTGCTACCAGGCTGCCAGGCTGCAGGGAGTCCTTTATTTAACCTGGGCGAGGAATTCTGTCAACAAAGGGTAAGCGCCTACTTCAAACAAGCAAGCAAACAAAGACGCACTTGGAGGAGTCATCTTTATGCTCACATTTTGTGGCTCCTCATTTGTGCTGAAATGACGGCCAGCCAGAAGCAGAGTCCTTGGAACAGTGTCCTGCTCCTCCTTCCGCCCTCCAACGTGCTCCATATAACCCAGCGCTTCTCAACCTTCCTCCTGCTGCGACCCTGTCATACAGTTCCTCATGTCGTGGTGACCCCCCAACCATAGCATTATTTTCACTGTTGCTTCATCATTGTCATTTTGCTACTGTTGTGAATCGGACGACTCCTGTGAAAGGGTCGTTCAACTTTCAAAGGGGTCACGACCTGCAGGTTGAGAACCACTGATATAAAGCATCTAAAACCCGAACCCATGCACTTTCACCTCAGAACAGCCTCTTAGTTAAAATATACACGCAGCTCAAGCGATCAAAACATTTCAATCTTGCAGGTCAGATGTGTATTTCTCAAGCACTAGGAGGTGGAGGAATAGCTTTTGATTTTTGAAAGCCTCATTTTCTGTTCCTTAAACCAGGAGTAACCTTGATCAGTTGCTCTTCTGAACTCATCCTCTAGTAAACTCCAAAACTCATTGCCATCTAGAAGTTTCTGACTCTTGAAGTCCTTATCAGGTAGAGCTGTCCCTGTGAGTTTCCAACACTGGAACTCCTCTAGGGGCGGAGGAAGCGTGACCTTTCTCCCGGCCAGTGGCTGAGGGAAAGGAAAGGGTGGCAAGGCTCTGGCTCACGTATTTCCAACTGTTCTCAGGAGGGTCTGATCCCTGGAGACAGAGGCCATGCTCAGGCAAGCTAAAATAGGAAGACCCTGCAGGAGCGTGCTGCGGTCATGAGCTCAGACATGGTAAAGAGAGGGCGGTCAGTGCAGGTCTGGGAAATGCTCCATTCTGGTGCATAAAGAAAGGGTCACCAGGAGATGGAGCTAAATCAATGACAACACCAATCGCTAATGTGAGGCCAATATGATCAACGTTTACCCAACAGCAGAGACGAGAGAGCAAGAAGGGGAAATAAGCTAGATCAATGGGAACAGAACCAACAGAACGGAGATCGTAGAACACTGACGCAATGTGAAAATTGGAACCAAAGTCGGGGAACAACTTGTTCAATGGAAACCTAATATGCTGTGGAAATGAGTACCTAAAATACAATAAAGCATATTTTTTAAAAGAAATCAAATTTAGGGATGACGATCTGATTTCACTTTATAGTTTAACTTACAACTTGACAGGCTGATGGAGTCCCACCCTCCCAACTGCACCGACACCCGTTATCTTTAACTCCCAGAGATATAAACTGTTCATTGGAAGACCACAGAGATAGCTTCCTTTTGACTCAACTTCTATGTTGATAATGTAAACATATTCGCAGTGAAGAAAAAACAACTATTCAATTTCAACAAGTGTGCATCCTGTTCCCCACCCCCACCCCACCCCCCATCCCCTTTGAAAATCCATGTTCTCTTTAGGTCTAGGAATATCAAGCCAAGGCCACACAGTCTTTGAAGAAAATTCAGTAGTTAATATGAAAATACTCAATTGAAATAAGGAAGTTTTTACATATTAGCCAAATTCAAGACATCAGAACACAAATATAATGAATACTTAGAAGAAAATACTTCTCCGGGTGCTTGAGGGCTCCAGCGGAGTTGGGGCCCCTAAAGTAAGTTATTGTAAATTTGATAACTGGTTTTTCTTTTAAACCTATGATATGAATGTCCTCCTTATAGGAAAAAACATAATTTTCCTCAAGTACTTTAGAAATAAATTTGGATTGTATTACATTTAACCTAAATTGAAGTGACCAGTCTTTCTTGCTAAGATTTTCTAAGTATTCATTCCTTCTAAAAAGCCCTGACCAAAAAAAATAATAATTAAAAATAATTAAAAAAAAATCCCTGTCAGTTCTCGCTTCAGCAGCATGGATACTAAAATTGGGACGATACAGAAAAGAGTAAAAAGCCCTGACCGGTCTCTGAAGATGCAGCCGGGCTCCTGTAGGAGAAAGCCTGGCCCCTGTGCAGGTGACAGGAAGTCCCTGGCAGAGCAACAGCTCCTGCTCTTGGCAGCTGATGGAAAACTTCAAGATGTAAGACTACCCAGAAGCACATCAGGAGAAAAGCAGCCATTAGAAACCCTGTGGAGGCCAGTGCTTCTGTAATGCACTTGGGAGAGAGGCCCCTGTTCAGACTTGCTTCAAACTGTTAAAGGGAATAAACCCAAGCAGACAAGGAAGAAGATGACAAAGTCAGTCTAGACTGGAGACAGACGGTGTTTCTGGACCTTCCAGGGAGAGGGCGCCCCACGCCCTTGCTGCCTACTGTGTTGTCTATGCCAACTCTTTTTTTTTAATGGCTTCACTGCTCTGGCAGGAGAAGGAGGCCCAGCCTTGCCCCTGGAGAGCTGCTGCTGGATTTGAACCATCAACCCTGTGGGCCACAGTCCCGCACACAACCACTATGCAACAGGGCTCAGCCTGTTAACAACTCTTTAAATCAGATTGATCACAGTATTTTTCAAGTCAATTAGTTCTTACTCCCTCCCTTTCACCCCACCCTCCACCCTACAAATTAAAAACCTTGTCCTGCTCTTTCTGCACGTGGGACGCTGGGTCTCTGCTATGCTGGGTAGCTGCAGAAGTGAGACCTAGCTTAAGCAGGAAAATAGACTCCTTTTGTACCTTTGCAAAAAAAAAAAAACTTGCCCTAATCTAGAAGAGACCCAGAAAGTGAGTGCATATCTTCTCTAGTACTCTCACATCATATAAGGGTGAGAATTTAATTGGATCATGTCTATTAATATGAATATATCTGTAAGAGCCCCCCATAAAATGATTCAATATGTGTGTATATATATATATATATGTATATATATATCAGGTAGAATAGTTACATTCCAACTCATTTTGCTCAAAATAGTTGACAACACATATAGTCCACTATCGCCCACGGCCATCAATCAATTTCAACCCATAGTGATCTTGTAGGGCAGTGTCGAGTTGCTTCCTAGGGCTTCTGGAGCTGTCTGGAGGCAGACTGCCTCGTCTTCATCCCGAGGACTGGCTGGTGGATCTGAACGCTGGCTTTCCAGTGAGCAGTCCAAGACCTAACCTAATGAGCCACCAGGCTCCACACTGGCCCGAGCTCTAAAGGAACCATGGTCAGGCAAGGGGTGTACCTTCCTCCTGGACTTGTTCCAAAGCCCCTTGTCTCCTAAACCATTCTTTTTCTTAGGAATCCCTTCTTGTTGCTTTCCATTAACCCCCAGCTGTTCCCCCCTTTTTTGGTCTTGGGTAGATGTCGTTCATCAGAGAGGCAGGCTCCAAGGGCTGACTGCCGTCCATTGGTTCCCGCCAGTGGAGAATGAACAGTGGAGACTTTACTGGGAATGGGAGTGATCATGAATCAGTGAAGCGAGTCACCCCCAAGCTTCTGTTCTTTGTTAATGGTAACTAATTAGTGGTGATACACTTCTCATTGGTGTGGACAGACACATGAACTGAGCTGCAGAGCTGTGCTAGCTGGCCCCGGGTCCTTCTTTTCTCTGCTCCAACTTTAAAAGAGGACTTCTTTTACTCAGAATTTGGGGTAGGTCTCCTTCCAGGGGGTGTCTTGGCTGCACAGTGGTTAAAGCTCTTGGCTGACAACCAGAAAGATCTGTGGTTGGGATCTACCAGCCGCTTCTCAGAGAAAGATTTTGTAGTTGGCTTCCAGAAGGATTACAGTGATGGAAACCCTATGGGGACATTCTGTTAGCCAACTAAAAGCATAAATGAACTCTAGTTCCCTTAGCCCAGTAAACAGCATCAATACAAGCCCAGAGCATCTTACCTAAACTCTTTGTGACCCGTGGGCTATATCTATCCCACCCCAATTTTTTTTGATCATTTCAAGTTTCTTGAGAAACTGCTCTCCCAATTATAGTATGTGCTGCTGCCTGGTGGAAGCTGTAAAACTGTGAATGTGAAGAAAAATGTGTCACCCCATCAGTCCTTTCTCTTGGGACATATGTGTTCCACATAACTGTGTTGAAATCCTTATTACCTCAAAAAATGTTTACTTCCATTTGAGCATGCCTTCCTCTATTGAAAAGAGCAAGCTATCAATAGAAAAATTCTGTGGTGGTTACATAATCTGTTGCTAACTTGGGACTATTAAGAGTGAATGGGTGGGGTTTAGCCTGTCAATCCTGTCGCAGCTTGATGACCTCATTTGGAGGCACTAAGGAGATAAATCACTCACTGGAGGTGGGGCATTCTCTTACTCCCTGGAGACATTCCTGTTGACAAGTCACATGGATCTAAGCTGATAGAGACAGAGCCCTGGAGCTGGAGGAGCTATGTGGACGGTGTTGAGATGTTTCCACTGCCACTGCATTCACAAGACTCTCCACACACTGGTCTGTGATCTTCCTGCCTTCAGCATCACTGCAGACTCATCACTGCATTAATCTGAAGAGGAACTTATAGATTGCTGTTGGACCTATGGGCGAATGTTGGACTTGTGGACTTGATTTGGGCTAGGCTGGGATGTTTTCTCAATATTCAATTGTTCTTTTTTTATAAAACTCTTTCTCATACACATATGAGTGCTTTTGAATTTGTCCCTCTAGTCAACTCAGACTAGCACAAATCCTAAGCAAAATAATTCAGTCAAAGAAAAACAAATTGAAACATTTCCTTTAAACTCGGAACAAGAGCAGTGTGACCGTCATTGCCACTTCTCTTCATTGTGCTGGAGATCCTAGGAAGTGCAATAAGATGGGGAAATAAGCTTAAACTATGAAGAAACAGAGTCGTACTTTTGGGTATGGAAAGGAAAAAAACACTTATAGTTTTCAGATTATTTCATCGCTTACAGAGAATCCCCCATATTTGTAAATTTTCACTAAAGTTCTACAAGATAAACTTTTTAAAAGAAGTATATTCTTAAACATTAGCAAAAGAGAAAAAATGAATGATAGTGCCTTGGTAATAAAATGTGTAAGATGATATCTAGCAAAAGATGTGCTTATCCTTTATTTACAACATTCTACAACTTTATGAAGACATACATTATATAAACATTGAGTATAAAGCTAGTTCAAAGACCAAAAACCTATCATCCCCCCACTCAAACAGCCACACTGTTAAGCATCTTTCTAGGTTTTTGGTTCTGCTTTTAAAAAAACATAGTTTATCTATTTATAATTTTATATCTTGATTGTCATTGTTGATTTTTACCTGATATCATTGGCATTTTTTCCCATTACTATTCCTTTTAAGCATGGCCTGAGGAAAGAACTAAGCCTTTCATCTCTTGGATGATAGTGATTTGGGGATTTTCCTTTTTTGAGGCCTAGAAGAAGCAGTTGAGGGAGACTGGGCCAGCTCAGCTCAGCAGCCAAATGTCAGCACCCTTGGCTGAGCTCTGAAGGCTCCCGTCTTAACAGAACCATTTCCTCGACCTGGAAACTTCCCATGTACCTCTTCTTCTCATTTTGCTACAGACAGCACAGGGACAGGACCTCCTCTTGGGGCACTTCTCTAGATAGCTCTGCCCATCTCTCTGTGAGGAATGAGCGCTCAGGGGCTCATTTGCATTCCACTTCCTCTCTGTTGATAAGGTTTTATTCAATAACCTCAAAAATAAGAGAAAACAAACAAAACACTAACTGCAGCTACTGAGTCCATGCCAACCCCTGGAAACCCCCAATGTCAGAACAGCGCTGAGCTCCAGAGGCTGTGCCCAAGGACTGGTTTTTTCAGAAGAAGATCTGAAAGTCGATGTGGTTATTTTCTTTATGTGTGATGTTTTGTTTTTATCATTTCAACTCCTTTCCATAAAATAAATGGCCGAAAGTGGGATTAGCAGTTAATGCTGTCACAATATTTTTCGTGTTATCAACATATACTGCCACATTTCTTTGCAGAAATGATGGGCCCATTTACAGTCCTATTAGCAAGGGGTAAGAGAACATCTGCTTCCTGACATCCTATCCTTTTGGGGGGAGAAACAGAAAAAGCAAACTTGCTTCTCAGTACCAATTTTAAATCTCAGGGGGCCGGGTTTTGCTTTTCCTATCCTGAAATACTCAGTTAGAGAACTTGCTGAAAATTGTGGGCCAAGCTGATTGGAGTTCCCGCTACATTCCCCGGACGATTCTCTCGTGTTGGTGACACAGGGACTGGCCAAGAGACTTACCAAGTCTCTAGATTTGTGCCGGTGCTGTTGGGAAGGATGGCATTTGCACGAGTCACATGAATGCTACAGGTCTTGTATTTGTCTTTCGCCAGCATTTAAACAGAAAGCCGAAACCACACTGTTAACGAGTTCCTCCACTATTTAGGAACGCTGTTGACAGAGAACTCAACTTACTAGACATGAGTTGGTTATTCTCAAGGAAGCAGTGGGGCTGGGACGCTGACGAGTTCCTGTTGGTTCTCAGAAAACAGAAGAGAGCAGCAACTCCCCGGGAGCTTGTAAAAATGAAGACGATTCATGGGCCCACCACACTGCCTGCCATTGGGGCTTAGGATTCTGATACAAAGGGTGACGGGCCACATTCTAAGAAACACTATCCCGGAAATAAAAGCACAGAACCTGCTCCCAAACATGTCGGGAGGCTAAAATGATCTTGCCGAAGTTGCAAGACACATAGCGGTGAGGTCTTGGCCAAGCTGCGTTTTATAAACTAGGAGGGGGTTTCAAACAGTTTGTGGAAAAGAGGAATGATAAGGTAATGGAATTTTCCTATAAACTTTTTAAAGCCCCCTCCTATTCTCAGGTCCTTTTCTTGCTGCTCGAGCATCGTGGAAACCAGTTGGCATCCTCTTTCACCAGGATGTAAGGCACATCCTTCAGGTCCCATCCGAAGGTTCCACTTCTTCAGCCTGCCATTCTCTCCCTAGCCAAACACACCCGATGTGCGTAACAGAGAGCTAGGATATTTAACTGTAGAGAGCTGATATTTGAGAAAAACAGGTTGAGTCTCTTGTCGCCTATCTCTCTTCTTAGGACATCCCATCTACGGTACCAAAAGACCCAAACCATCTAACTTGCTCTCCGGCACTTCCCCAGGACCTCCTCTGCCTGCACTCACGAGGACCTGGGTCCCATCACTGAAGAGCCACTAGCTCGCTCTTAAAAGGCTACTTTCCTCACACCTGTGTCGGTTCCTCTTTCTTTTCTCCTCTCTCCCTGAAGAGCTGTACATCTGGTCTGTCCAGTGAGTCTTTCTGACATCTTTCCTTCTTTGATGCTCTTTCTCTTGTGCTGACAATCACATTTCGGCCACGTTTGATCTAAAATAAAAGTCTTAGTATACATCTTATCCCTGTCCTTTGTTTCACCCTCAAGTGGTCTTGAGAGAGGGGCCTACATCCTCCACCTCTTTTTGACCCCCCAACCGGCTCCATATGCTGCCCTCTACCTCAGTAAACTCACTCCACCGCTTTTCTCAAAGGTTGCCCCTTTCTAATCATCAATGGTTGTACAAAAACTTCACATTCTTGATTGACTGTCCAAGCCTACCCAGGTGTGCCTCAGAAGAAAGATCTGGCAGTCTGCTTGTGCAAGATCATAGCCACGGAAACCCTAGAGGGTCAGGCTCTACTATGAAAACACATGGAACTGCTCTGAGTCAGAATTGACTCAGGGAGAACTGGCAATCATGCAAAATAATTTCCTTCTCAGTCTCTATCCTCGTGTCTCTGTAAAACTTATTCCTTCATTCAGAACATGTTGATTGAGCACCAACCTCAATCTGCTTTCTTGACTAGCTCCCCCCTGGTGGGACAGTGGCTACGTGCTGGGCTGCGATCTGCGGAGTTGACAGTTCAAACCCGCCAGCAGCTCCACAGGAGAAAGAGTATGCTTTCTACTCCTGTAGACAGTGACCGTCTGGGACTCGCCCAGCGAGAGAGTGCTGTGAGTCTGCACAGAGTCTGAGGTCTCTCCTTACCCTTTGCCTGGAAGTTCCCTCCTTGAACCTGAAAGATTCTTCATCTCTTCCCAACACTCGGCCTTGATCCTTCTGTTCCCTTTGCAGCTTCTTTTCTCCCCTCAACCCCAAGTGAACTCTGTCGTCCAAGTGCCATCTGCAGTGCTTTTTCTCCTCCTCCTCTACTCTGGACTCCATTGCTTTCATGCCTTGAGAACCCATCATTCCATCTTGACTTCTCACATGCTTTCCAGACTCAACTCTCCCAGGGAGTGTGAATTACAACCTTGGCCTGGCAAATTCAACGTGTCCCAATTGATCTTTTCCTTGAACCATTTCTTCTAGCTTCCTTCCTTCTGGCAACTATGCACCCTAACCCCCCTCCCCCCAGATAGTCCAGAAACCTCCCAGTCACCTTGGAGTCCTTCTTCCTTGTGCCTGACATGATAGTTTGGAACCAACTCTTATTTCTCCACATTATTTTTCCCATTATATATCATCGCTCCTGGTAACTTTGCTGCAGCGTCCCCATTACGGTGGCAGCTGACTCCTAACCGCTCACCTGTTCTTCCTGATTCGACTGCCCTCATCTCCACTCTGAACCATTTCTTATCATATGGTGGCTGGATTGATTTTCAGCTGTGGGGACCAGAGAGGAGTGTTTCCCTATTATCTGAGGGTGGCTGGACAGTGAGGGGGTGATCAGTTGTGTCATTAAGTGTGCGTGCACTCCAGGATTTCTGTAACAAGGAATGGACATTTTCAAGACATTTCTACCCGACAACTTCCATTATGTTGGGTTCTTGTGTTTCAGATCATTTTATGTGATTAATTGACAAAGCTAGCAGGAAACAAGGGCTTCTTTTGTGCTTCTCTCTGTAGGTGCAGTTTGGCTCTATGGATACTAAAAATCGGTGTGGTGCCATATAACTCATCTTATTTAATTGTGCTTCCATGTCATAGGTGCAGAAAAAGATGCTGTGACTTTCCTACCATATCTTTTTTTTTTTTTTTGCCCACCATATCTTTTTACTGACAAAATTGAGGCTCAAGAATAAGAGCCAAAGTCAAGAACATAGTCTCCCTCAGCTGTGGGACTCTCACCAAGTGGAGGCCTACCTACGCTTTGGCATGTCCTACCTGTACCTCAGGAGAAGTGCGAGGGACGGCGGAATGGTGACTGCCAGGTGCAGAGATGTCTCCAAGCTCCTTGTCTGCAGATGCATAGGTGTCTGGCCCTGTGGAATAGTCTGGTACACTTCAAGGTGACTATTTTAGTCGGTTAAGTTTTGAGTTGCTAACGACAAGATTGGTGGTTCAAATCTACCCCCCGCCCCTAGTGGTTGCATGGTAGAAAGATGGAGCTGTCCATTCCCCATGCAGAGTTACCAACTTGGAAACCAAACAGCAATCTCACTGCCACCGTCATTGCCAACTGATGACCCTCTAGGACAGGGTAGAATGGCCCCTGTGGGTTTCCAAGGTGAACTCTGTAGGGGAGTAGAAAGCCCCATCTTTCTCCTACAGAGCAGCTGATGGTTTTGAACTGCTGACTTCGCTGTTCACAGCCCAGCTCCTAACCACTCTGCCACCCCGGCTCCTCGGTAACGCCTTACAGAGCAGTTCTGTTCTGCAGCACAGCGTTGCCGTGAGTTGGGATCAAGTCAGTGGCAGTGGGTTTGGGGACGTTCTTGGTAAATGGGCAGTGCACCTGTCTGCTAACCCAAAGATTGGAAGTCCAATTCTTCCCAGTGGTACCATGAGAAGAAGACTTGATGACCTGCTTTGGAAAACACTGCCATTGAAAATCCCGTGGAGAAGGGAATTCAGGACAGATAAACTCCTTAGGACCAACAATAAGAGTAGCAATACCAGGAGGGAGGAGAAAGTGAGGGGAGAAAGGAGGAACCATCACAATGTTCGATATATGACTCCCTCCCAGGAGGATGAGCGATAGACAAGTGTGTGAAGGGAGATGTTGGGCAGTGTAAGACATGAAAAAATAATAATAATTTATAAATAAGCTTTCATGAGGGAGGGAGGGAGGGAGGGAGGGGGGAAATGAGGAGCTGATACTGATACCAAGGGCTCAAGTAGAAAGAAACTGTTTTGAGAAGGATGAGGGCAACAGACGTACACATGTGCTCGACACCATGGATGGATGCATGGATTGTGATCAGAGTTGGACAAGCCCCCGATAAAATGATTTTAAAAAACAACCAAACAACATCATCCAATGAAAGGAAATCCTGTAGAGAGCACTTCTCCTTTGATACTCTAGGAGTGACCATGGGTCGGGATCGGCAGTAGTTGATTTTTCTTTCTGGCTTGGTTGTGTGACACAAAATATTTCTTCCATATTTCTGGCCAGTGTCTTCTTCCGATGTGATAATGTCAGAATGAGATGACATCTGTGATGTCACCTAAACTGGAGACACCAAACTAACAACCCCCTGCCATCCCGTCACAGCCACTCTGTAGGGCAGGGTTTGTGACACTGCAATTTTTTTTTTTGCATCACTGCCCTCTGGTGGTTGTGGGAGCTATACAGCCTTGCTTCTGAAGAGGTGCTGCTGGATTTGAACTGCCAAGCCCGTGGGCTGCTCAACCACTCAACCGCTACGCCACCGGGGCTCAGCCCTTCACTGCGACTTTTTATGGGGGTAGAAAGCCTCGTCTTCCTCCCGATCAGAACTAGGGCTCCTTCCTGAAGTCAACAGTGTGGAGTAAGTCCTCTCAGAGCAGGCCTCCCTCCAGGGGCCCCGGTGAAGCGTCCAGAGCTGGCCCTGAGGTGGGGCTCTCCTTCACCGACCAGGCCTTGGGGACACCGTGAGAATGAGAAAGTGATGGCTGTGACATTGACCTGGATGAAGGAGTGGAGGCAGAAGCCAGGATGGGGGTGAGAGCGGGCAGTCCCACGGACGGGTAAAGTCAGTGCCTTGTGTGCCTTGTGGGTTGGGGCTTATTCTTAGTGCCAGGCTGGTTTGTCTTGAGTCCTTCTTCCTGAAACTGGCGGTGAGTGAGGAGCCCGCCCAGCCTTGGATCACCCACCAGGTGTCACTTTTCCACAGTTACTTCCTGGTGGGTGTGGGGTGTTGGGCAGGGTTCCCCTAGAAAGGTACAGAGTCCAGGAAATGCAGTCTACAGGGGCACACTTCCTGCCTGCCGCATGCACTGCAGGACCATCAAAGAGAAGTTGACTCTCACATAGGCAGGAGGTGCCCTGAGAGGTGTGAAGCAGGTGAGCCAGCCTTGCCCCCCTGTGTGGGATGGGCCCCAAGGCCTGCTTGTGTGGCTGTCAGCCTCCGAGAATCTGCGTGACCTACGTCTGCACTGGACACCCCGCCCCCGAGCTCAGAGCTGTATTGATGCACCAGGACACGGTCTCGCAGGCCCTCTCGCAGAGGAAAAAGCAGGTTAGGGTACATTTTTTTTGGCCCACAGCAGGGACTGGGCTGCCCAGTCAGGCCTGGATTGAGAAAGGGGGCTTGGTGCTCGCTTTGGTGAACGAAGGCTGAGCTTTCTATCCTGTTCCTGGGCTGTGGGAGATTTCAGGCTGCTTCTCCTCTATGGTCAGGGTTTTCAAGAACTGCCCATCAAGTTGATGGGCTATTGGCTGCGGGAATGGTGCACAGCATGCTGTGAAGTCGCACAGATGACAGTAGAGAACATGAGTGCAGACTCTGTTCCTCTCTGTGCTCAGGAACTCTGGGTACAGATGTGATGTCTATCTGTCCTCAGAGGAACGGAAACCATGGCCCAAGGTCGTGTCAGCTAGGGGTTTTCCCTCCTTTGTTCTTAGAACTCAAGATGCATAAGGTACTAATTCAAAATGCTCTTTGGGCAACTGGTCTCAGGGCCTCTCCTGTGCCTGGAATGATGCCTGACCCAGAGGAGATCAGATGGCAGCCTTTGTCGGTGACAGAAGGCAGGTGTTCTCGGCACCGGTCTCGGAGGCCTCCGGCTGAGGTTGCATCTGCTGCCCCTGTGCTGTCACAGTGCTCGGCCAGGAGGATGCTGCTGGGAGCGTGGCGCACAGTGGCAAGCTCCTGCAGATGGCCCTGTGCAAGCAGGCAAGTCCACCTTCGATGGAAGGCCAGGAGAGATGAGCTCCAAAGTGAAGAGAGTGGAGCCTGGAGAGTAAACTTTTCTGAGGAGTGAAAGAAGGGAAGGAAGAGAGCTGGAAGGTGCTCAAGTGAGTAAGAAAGTGGTGGGAGCTCGGGGTCGACGCGCCTTGACTTGGCCCTGGGGCTTGGGGCTGTGGCCATGACGGCCAAAGTCCTGCCCACTGAGTGCTGAGGAGAAGATAGGAGGTCATATGACCAGGGTGGCATCCAAGGTGGGGGGGAAGCACCTGGTGACAAGTCTCGTTTAGCATGTGACTTCAGCAAGTGGAGCTCTAAAGAAGAAAGTGTTTCTAAAGAAGCGATCAGGGTGGATTATCAGTTCTTTTCTTCTGTGTGACTGATCCAGGCTTTGGCTGTCAACCCCGCCGAGGTGGCCATAGTTGCTGATAAAAGGGAGGACCCAGAGCCATGAAAACTGAGCCCATTGATGGCCATGGGTTATGGGACCCCAGCTCCCTCGGGCCATAGGTCAGCTGCCCTAGGATTTGAGGAAGAAGGAAATGCAGCAAGAACATGATTCATAGCAGAGATTGTGCTTGGTGTTTGCCTGTGTTTTCTTTTGGTCATGACTCTCACTAGCCAAGCCGTTTGACGCTCCCCAAAACCCTCTCTCTCTCTCTGAGCCTGACACAGACACGGAAGTGCAGAATTGCCCAGTTAAGCACGTGAGAACCGAACCCTCTGCCATGGAGTCAGTGCTGACCCCCGGAGGGCCCTGCTGGATTCCGAGACTGTGCCTGTTCACGGGGGTACCTGCTGGTGGCTCTGATCTGCGGCCATACGGATCACTGCCCAACACATAAGCACTGCACTCTCAGGGCTCCAAGATCCGTTTCCAAGATACGAATAATACCAAGCTGCCAGGGTGGTCTTGTGCATTCACTGAGATCAGATATGTGATGTGTGGGAAGGGCTTCATCCCTCCACTCAGGAAATGGTGTTCTGTTCCGCTCTGCCCAGCATCTTTGTCTCGGCACAGCTTCTGAGAGCCAGGCAACGGTCACACTGGAGCAGAACCTCGGCTTCCTGCTGCTCCTCCGCCTTCTCCTTCCCAGACTCCCCGTGCGTACCAGGGCCAAGCCACAGCCTCTCTGCCTCGGAACACCTGCTCACCTTTCTCCTTCTGGACTCCCGTGTCAGCGTGCCGCCTTCCCATCCATGCTCCTCACAGTAGCCAGTGCAACCGTTCCGAAGTTCAAACCCGATGATACCGTTCCTCTCCTGAACTCCACGATCCACACTCTGAGGTACGGGGCTGTGTTCGAGCCAGCCTCTGCTTCGACAAGCCCGCTGTCTTTGGACTCTCCTCCTCGCTGGCTCCTCTGTGCCCGCCTCACCCACCTGGCTGCGTAGCTACCAGCTCTCAGCTCACAGGCCCCATGAATGGAAACGAAGGCCGGGTTTACGCTCACCGCCCTTTCCCACCATCGCTTGACCCCCTCTGTGCTCAGGAACTCTGGGTATGGATTTGGTGTCTATCTGCCTGCTGCAGCTGAGCTCCGGAAGGCTGGGCTGGCCCCATTTCTGCACCTCACTGGGCGGCCGAGCGGCCCTGGATGAAGTGGTGAGTGCAGTCGATGAAGTGGTGAGTGCAGCCGATCTTCGATCTTCGTCAAGTGCTGCTTGCATTAGAAAGGTCTCTGTCATTCCCTCCAGGGCTGTGCTTGTTCTCAGGGAGCTGGGAGCTTTGAGGGAAGCATACTGGGTGGGGAGTCAGACCCGGGGTGTGTGGGGCCTGCCTGCCAGCAGTGTGGCCCCCCTTGGGGAGCTAGTGAGGACAGAGGCACCCTGCACCAGGCATGGAAGAGCAGAATTGAGCGATCAGCATCAAGGAGGCTGGCCATGCCTGTGGGATGTGCTTCCTGCAGCCCAGTCCAGCATCCTCCTCTCAAGGGAGTCTGGCTTAGGTCTTTACTGGCTACCAAGGAAAATGTTGACTGGGGCGGTGGAGGGGGGTGGGGGAGGAGCAGGGTGGGGAGCCTTCGTAAAGTACGTGGACGGATGGGATGAAAAGGTCGTGGCATTTTTCCGTGAGCTTTTTGAAGCGCCTTCTAAAGTGACACGTCATCTCACTCTCTAGCACTGTGCTGGTGAACAGGGACCTGGCAGTGACCGCCGACCCTCAGAGAGGAAGCAACGTGCATTCAAGGGGGAGGGTGGAAGTTGGAGGCAAGTTTCTACTTCTTCCTGTCAGGCCTGGCAGCCTCCCCTCCCCTCCCCACCCCATCCCTCCCGCTATGTTCTCTGCCTATTTGTCGCCCTTGACCCCGTGCCAGAGACCAGAGCTCACACATGGAAGCAAAGGACTTGTTTGAACAAATACAAGGCCAACCCCTTGTCAGCCGCTCCTGGCGATGAAGACAAACCACTCGTGTGCCTCACCCTGCCACGCCAGCCTCTGCCACAGAAGCTAAGCCCAGGAACCAAGAGCAAGGCCGAGGACCAGGCAGGGAGCCGTGCCACGTGAAGTCAGCCAGAGTGGGAGCTGCTCCATGGGGCACTCAGCGTGTGTGTGCAGCCAGCCAGCCCTTGGGGCCACAGGCAACACCTGGATGTGGGCTTGGGGTTGTGGCGGAGTCTATGGTGACGCAGGTGGACCCTTCGAATTTGGAACCGCCATCTTTATGGAAGCAGACGCTCCCCTCTCTCTACCTTTCAGTGAGCAGCTGAGCGCTTCACTGCTGTGCTACCAGGGGTCTGAAGGAAGTACTGTCTCCCTCAACTCAAACCTCTGCCATCTAGTCGATGCAGCGTCTCGCAGCCCTCTCGAACTGCCCCGTACGTTCCAAGGCTGTCATCTTTACAGAGGCTGGCGGTCCTGCCTTTCTCCTGTGGAGCCGCTGGTGGGTCTGAACCATGAACTTGCAGTTCACCGTCAAGCGCTCAACCACGGTGCCACCAGGGCTCATTACAGACAGCGCAGGAGGCCTTCTGAAGGCATGAGAAAGCTTGGACCAACAGAAATGCCCCTCCCCTGCCTGGCTCCATGCCCGGGGCCTCCCCACTGTAAACTGGAGAGGCCTGTTCTCAGACAGTGTGACCCTCTGGTTTTGATTAGAAATGAGAGGAAGAGGAAGGGGAAAGGGTGTCCACTGGATGACTTCTAACACGGTAACCGATAACGTTGCAATTCCATGCAGCTAGGTTTCACCAAGCAATTTTACTGTTAGTACTTATATAATCTAAGAAATGCCAAACTTAAGAAATTTACAACCACCTTGACCACATATGATTATCCCATGATTAAAATGGACCATCAGCATCACTGAGGATGCTGCCTGGTCCACTCCGGGCAGGAGGTGACACCACCACCCAGGGGACACCACGCACAGGGCCACCATTCCCGTGTGCTCCATGCCAGCCCATCTCCCCCGCCCCGCTGCCTGCCTTCCACCCCTGAGCCAGGGCTTTTCCTGCCCACCGAGGCGACTGGTCTGGAGACGGTGGCTCCTTCCCTCCTGCCTGGGGCTGGAGAGCAGGCCCCGTCACTTGTCTTAGAGGTGACTCGGCCCGAGAGGGGCACCTGCCAACCAACCCGGAAAAGGATTGGAGGCAAGTCACTACCAACCCCCCTCAGGGAGGCCAGGGAATAGGACAGACAGACAGACTTCTACACCCGGGGACTCCTCTGAGGCAGGGGCAGCGGTGGCTGCCCACCCTCGGTGCTGACGTTTCTCCCCGACGTGTGCGAAAGGCTCCATCTTCCCAACACACACTCCGTTTCTCCGAGCTTCCCCATCCACTTTCTGCCCACTTTCTGCACCTCTTCAGGTTGCCATGGGGGTCTCGGCCCGTGTGCACCCTCCTTCCCTCTGCTCTCTCTTGGGTACCCCTTCTCCCCTCACCCCTGCTTTCCCGGTCCCCTCCCCACCCCGTTCTGTCCTCCTGCGGCTGCTCTTCACAGACCCTGCCATCCACCCCCTGCGCCTGAGGACATTAACGGCGGACTGAGTGCGCGGTCGGTCCCTAGCACCCGGGGCTGACTTTGAAGCACAGGAGGTCAAAGCATGAAGTACCGTGGAGTGCGGTGGTCATGCCCTTCATTCCTCACTTTCCACAGCAGGAAGCCAAGACTGAAGACCTGGATAAGGGCTGGCACAGACAGAGACCAGTCGGTCGCGGTACATCAGGACAGGAGCCCCAGAGAAAGCCGACCCAGACCCGGGCAGCAACCACCTAGCCACCTCTGCCTCCGGGTGTCAAGAGGGTGCAGAGTGGACCGGATCCCATCTACCCGGTTTTCAAGACTGTGACCTCTGGGAGAGTTCAAACCACTAACTTTGAGTTAGCAGTTGAGCACGTAACTGTTGGCACCACCCCCTCAGTCAAAGCCACCTCCCGCCACTGCCTCGGGTCGTGATTGACAAGGGAAGCCTTTCATCTGTGTTCAGCTAGTTTGCTCCAGGACAAGCAGCCAGGGCAGGCTCCGATGGCCTATGTCCTCAGGATGGCATGAGGATGGAGATGGGCTGGGGGTAGGGGCAGGTCAGGGAGTGCCATCTCTTTCATTTATTCAGCGCCACACTTAGGAAAATGTCAAGGGAAGTGAAGCCTTTCACCCCACCAGTGTCCCTCTTGTTCGCTCTGTCAGCTGGCGTGATCCTTCTGATCCTCAAGAAACGTCTCCCCAGGCCTGGGGAGGCGGCTGCCAGCAGGAATGGGGCACTGTCCCCTACCTTCTCACGGGGCCAGACCATCCTCAAAAGACGAAAAGCAACAAAACCCAGCTGCCATTGATCAGTGACTCGACTCACTCCCGGTGGCCGGGTGTGTCCGAGCAAGACCGAGCCCACTGGGCTTTCAGAGGCTGATGTTTCCAGCAGATCGCCAGGACTTGCTTCTGAAGCACCTCTGAGAGGCCTCACACCTCCAGCCTTTCTGTCACAGCCAAGTACCCAGGAACGGGCTCCCTGGCAGAGGCAGACAGCTAGAAATTCAGAGTGGTCTAGTGAGGTGGTGGGGACATGCCCCCTGGATAGCACCAGAGGGGCACTTCACCATCTGGCCATGCTCCCAAGCCCCCCGCCCCCGCCTGAACCAAACTACCAATTCATAGCGAACCAATAGAAAGGGGAGATGGGAGTGTGGAAGGAGACCAAGGTCAAGTCCTTGGCTCAGGGGCCCCAGGCCAAGAGAAGACTTTCACACCTAAGGCCCATGCATCTCCTGGTGGGTTTTCTCTTGGCCACGCTCCACGCCGTGACTTTTGTGGCCCTCGCTGCACGTCTGCTGGCGTCCCTCAGACTTCCTCCTGGCTGTATCTGGTTTTCTTGGATGCCTCTCTTTCTAGCCTGTCTTTTTCTCTAACTCTGTGTTTCTGTTTTCATTTTTCTCCGGTTTCAGCCTCTCTGCTTTCCTATTGGTCCGTGTCGGTGTCTTTCACCTAAACTTTCTCTCTCCATCTCTCAGCCCCCCTTTCCTCCTCTCCACAGAACCCCCTGTCTTGTCTCTGCCTGGGCCCCCAGGCTGCTCGGTGCCCCCGGCTCCTCTCTTCCCCTGGGATTCTTCAGTGGGCTCCTCTCCCTTCCCCTAGCCCTCCTCTGTCCAGGCACCTTCACACCCTCCCTCCCTTCCTCCCTCCCCAGGAGTCCCTCTGTCTCTCCGACTCAGTTCTCCCCTGCCCTTACGCGCTCTCCAGCCCTGGGCCATGGCCTGCCTCAGGGTCATCACTTACCCAGGACCACTGGCCAGAGGAGAACCACCCAGGGGATCCTTGTCCAGCGGGCCCCCCTCATGGTTCCCCGTGAAGCGCTTCTGATGGCAGCAGGGCAGAGCAGCAGTGAACCTGTCCCCAGCAGTCGCCGGACCTGACACAGGTGTCTTTCCCTGAACAAGGGAGTCCAGGGGTTGGAGGACAAAAGAAGGCGGGGCCTGTGCCAATCATCCTTGCCCCTTCTATTCTTTCCTCCATCCCCGCCCCCTCTCCCCCACCAGAAAACAAAGCAAAACAAAACAAAAAACACAGTGCTACACCCCCTTGCTCTGCCCCTGGTCAGCCTGAGCCAGGCCCTGCAAGGGAGGGGCAGGGAGAGAAAGGGGTGTCGGGGATTAGAAACCGAGACAAGCATGCGATGAGGAAACCACCCTCCTTGCCTGGACTCCTGTCCCCCAAGTTCCACCCCTACCCCTACCTGCTGTGGTCTGTGTTCGGGCCAGAGGGGTCCCTTGAGCAGGAAGGACAGGGGAGAATGACGAGGCCAGGGAGGCAAAAGGGGACCGTATCCAAGGACAGAACTAAGGGGACAGAGTGAGATTGAGGCCACCCTAAGGGGACGGGTGGTGGGGTGGGCTGTAAGCGGCAGAAATACCCGGTCTGGGATCTTTGGGGTGTGCGAATTGGGCTTAGAACGTCTGCTCAGTGGCAGGCACACCGTCAACCCTCCCCGGAGGGTGGGGCCCACCTTCCTAGGACACTGAGCACAGACCAGGGTCCAGAGAGCCCAATGGGCGTCTGAGCTGCGCAGTGGGACTGAGGGCAGAGTCTGAGCAGACATGACCTGAGAGAATGTGGGGGCTCTCCTGGAGACCTGGGGGTTCCAGTCACCCCATTTTGACCTCGGGAGACTCACGGGCACAACCAAGCAGGAAAAGGATGCCCAGAGCCACTGTTGAGGGGGGGTTCCCCAAGGAGAGGGAAGCCAGTTGTTGCAGCTCTACAGGGAAAACAGCAGTGGCGGCATCTCCACCCTATGTGGCAGCATGGCTCCCTACAGTGCCAGAAGCACAGAGGAGAAGGTGGCATTTCCTGGTTCCTGGGCAGAGCCTTTTCCATGGAGGGGGAGACAGCCAGCATATGCTGCCATCTCAGGGCTGCAGGAAGGCCCCACGTGTGAAAAAAGGATGCAGAGGTGGTGAACGCCATGTGGAGGGCCCTGCCACGCTCCCTCCTGGAGGCAAGGGAGGGGCGAGGAGGGGAGGACACCATAGAAGGCAATGATTCCATTCCGGCCTGGCCTTGGGGAGGGGTCCTTGCTGGATGTTTTGCTTGGCAATGCAGAGTCCTGGCTCTGGAGGAGAGGAGAGCACTTCAGGTTGGACAGCTGTTCCCCTGGGTCACCTGGCATGGATCACCTCCTGTTTCCCAAAGCCGGGGAGTCGGCAGATGCCTTCTCTGGAGGCTGGTGGGGGAACAAGACTCTCAGGGGAGTGTAGGATGTCTGGCTTGATCCCCCAGCTCAGTGAGGCTGAAATGAGTGTGTTCACATGGTCTCTGGGTGCAGTGGGCTTGGTAGAGGGCGGCTCCTGCTGACGTCATACTTGAGAGTAGACCTGAGGAAGGAGGCCAAGGTCAGAGGTTACAGAGTTTGCTCAGAGTCAGCCAGCAGAGGGGGGAATCTGGAACTTAGGTGGCATCGTGGTTATGCGTGGTGCTGCTCACCACAAAGTCAGCCATTCAAATCCACCAGCAACTCTGTGGGGGAAAAGAACGGGTTTCTACACCTGTAAAGAGCAACCGTCTCAGAAACATCCAGAAACATCCACTCCGTCTTCTGGGGTCCCCAGGAGCCAGTCGACTCCACAGCAACGAGTCATTCAGGTTTGGTTTTGACTTTATCTCAGCCTCAAGAGCTGGGAGATCTCTTGACATGGGAGATCTTGATCATGCAGACCTGCTCGGTGGTCACCCCTCTCCTCCCTGCCCACCGCCAGCTCCCTCCCCAGTTGCCCTCGGAGTCCAGCTGCTCAATTTGCCCCTTCCCAAGAGCTTGAGACCTCTGTGACACATGCCTCTCTCTTCCTCTGGGTGGCTCATCGGGGCCTGAGGGGGGCAGTGCTGCTCTCAACTCCTGGCAGCGAACCCACGCCCTGCAGAGAAGAGCTGTGGCCGGGGCATTTCTGGGAAGGAGCCCTGGCGGTAGAGTGTGGTGGGCCCGTGATGGGTGGTTCGAAGCCCCCAGCAGCTCTGCTGGAGAGAGACGGCCTTTCTATAGCCGTCACAGTCTTGGAAACCCACCGGGGGTGGCTGCGCGTTAGCATCCACTCGATGGCAGTGAGTTTGGTTTGCGCTTGGACATTTTACCAAGAGAGACAGCCAGGCCTTTCTCCCTCGGATCCAGGAGGTGGTTCGAATTGGCAACCTTTCGGTTAGTAGTTGATCATAAGCCATTGACATCATCTCAGGGAACAGAGGGGGGAGGAAAGCAGCCGATTTGCTACATTCTGCCAGAGTCCACAGGTGGAGACCTTCTAGGTGTGCCGATGTCTGGGTTGGCTGGGGAATCTTGAAACCACGCTTAAGCACATATCCATCGGACAAAATGAACTCTCTCGGGAGGGGGTGTATAAGAATAAGAACAAGACTGGGACTGGGGTGGGGGGAAAAGTAACACTAGGGGGGGAGAAGAATAAATCCAGGAACATTTTGCTTGAAAGGAAGAGACAGATGTGGCTTCTGCAGGCTCAACCTGAGTTCAGAGCAGAGAGTGAGGCTCTGAAGGGGGAGATTTCTGTTGCCCAAAGCAGGAATCCCTTGAGGTTTGGGCCCCTAAGCTCCTTAACTTATGCCCCAATAGAACCCCATGAAACTAGGAAATTACCTCTGGTCACACTTGAGAAGACTGACCGGAGAAGATGAACAGGAAGTCGGGCTTTTCTTAAGTTTGACCTAGGATGTCATTAATGTAAGACTAGTGACTGGAATGGGGGCCCTCTGTGTGACATCTCTCTGGATTCTGCCCGCCTCCCTGTCAGGTGCCTGAGGCTTTCAGTTCTGATGAGGAAACGAAACAGAGATTCTGAGGGATGAACCCTTGCTCCCGTCACCCCTGAGTCATGTCCCGGGTTGGATGATGAAGTGAAACCCAAGGAGGCCGGCTGCCCCGAACACAATGCAAGTCACTAAACTGGAATTTGAGCCCCAGTCTCCCTGCCTCCAAAGCACCAGGAGCTCCCACTGGCCGGTGAGAAGCCAGGCCCTGCATGCCGGCGCAGCCCCGCTGCCAGGAGAACAGGTGCTTGAGAGTCTCCAAGTATTCACTCCTTCAAGAGCTTTGGGGGTGACCCTTGAGCCAATGACTGAGGCAGGTGATGGTCCCAGGACCCAGTCATTTCCAAACAACACAGGACTTCGCCAACAGGCAGCAGGGTGCAAGAACGCCCTGCAGGATTGGCAGAGACTCTGTGACCGTCATGCTGGCCTTATGCGTCCCATAAGCCACCACCTGCCCAGTTCTGCTTCCCCCCTCTCCCCTTCCTGGGACTTGTTTGTGTTGAGTCAGCTGTTCTGGACCGTGTGCCATGCACGAAGCCTGGTCCTGCGTCATCCCCACCATCAGTTCACATGAGACCACGGTGAGCCGCGGGGTTTCCACGGGCTGATCTTCAGAAGTAGATGAACCAGCCCTTTCTGCCTCGTCTTAGTTAGGAAATGCTGCTGAAATCTGTTCACTGTCATAGCAATGCATATGAGGGGTGGCAGCTGCTGCTTGAGGTTCAACGGCCGAGAGAACGCTAGCGCTGACTGGTGTTTCTCAACCATAAACCTCTTCATGCCTTACCCCATCCAGCTCAGTGCTGGCCTGGAGGAAGATACCATCATCATATGGGTATGGGTGCTGGCCCTCTGAGGTGGGATTCGAACCTAGCTCTGCATAGCTCTGAAGGCCATCCCCTTCCCACTCTTCTCAATAGTCCTTCAAGGCTGCTGGTAGTCCTGGTGGGGCCGGAGCCCTGCTACACAGGGTCTTTGTCTTGGAGAGGTGTGTGATCTCACACAACACAAGGTCAAGACCAGAATCCCTAGGTTCTGTTCAGCTCAGCTCACAGAAGCAAAATGAGGCAAGCCACCTATGCTACCTAGGAGCAGATGAATGGGTGAATAAAATGTGGTTCATACATGGACCCGTGGAATATTACCATGGGTAATGAAGGTGAATGAAGAAGGATGAGTGCTTGAAACATCTTGCAGAAAAGTCTGGAGGGCACGAGACTGATAATTATTGTGAAATAAGTCACGATGGATAGGTATTGTTTGGCCTCACTTTGATAAAAATGACGTGTGTGTGTGTGTGTGTATGTGTGTTGTTGTTGTTGTTGAGTTGATTCAGATTCATAGTCATCTTATCTACAGCAGAACAAGACAGCTCCCCGCCTTGTGTCAGCCTCACAATTATACTGAGTCTATTGCTGCCACCCCTGTGTCAGTCCCTCTCTGTTACTACACAGAAACCGATGCCCTGGGGTGGTTTGGGGAACCAGGGATGCATGGGGAACAGAAGGGAAATCGTTCTCTAGAAAGTAGACCCTGGATAGTTTTTGGTGATGGAGAAGATTAGCACTGAAGGTGGATGATGTAACTTAGAAATGCACAAGGAACAAGGGACATTTCTGGTAAATTCCAGGCCACATATTATAAGCCGACAGCAGCAACTACAATAGAAACACCTATGTGTGCAGGGTGTGTGTGCTGTTATGTGTGCTGGGTGCTGTTAAGTCCGTGTCAGCTCATCGTGCCCAGAAGAGCCAGGCAATGTCTGCTCCCGCGCTCTTCTCATAATCATGGTGGTTTGCACGCCCTTGTTGCTGCCATTGTCAGCCATCTCACTGAGGGTCCTCCCCCGAGGTTTCGCTGGCCCTCTCCTTCCTAAGCATGATGTCCTTCTCCAGAACAGGCCCCTCCTGACGACATGTCCCAAGCAGGTGAGGCAAAGCCTCACCATCTTGACTTCTAGGGAGCATTCTAGATGCATTTCTTCTGAAGCACATTTGTTTCTCTTTTGGGCAGTGCAAATGCTTCACACACAATCTGCTACACAAACCGGGGCTCCCCTACCCTGAGAGCAGAAGAACTAGACGATTCCCAGTTGCCCCTAGCAATCATTCTGACAAGGCCCCAGATAGAGAAATCCTGACAGGAGGAGGGAACAGTTGGGAACAAAACTCAGATTCTGAAAAAGTGCGGACACCGGATCAATGGAGACGAGAAGAGCCCTTGGGAGTATCGACCTGAGATAACACGTACACCTTACCCAGCACACACTATGCATGACCTGTCCCCCAGGAGGGTCATCGCCATAGAATGGACATGAGGGCCGAGAGTGTGGGGAGAGTGACAGCCCGGGAAACACACAGGGCAGCTCCACCCCGCCCCCGTGGCTTGCTGGGAGTGGGAATCCACTTGATGGCTTCTTAAAAAGCACCTGCCCGAGCCCACTGGGGGAGACTGCCTCCCCAGCCCAGAGGAAAGGCTCAGGGGACAGGGAGCGCAGAGGACGGGGAAAGACTGAATGGGGATGCGGTCTCACTGAGAAAAACGCAAGTGCTGCCTCTGACCGAGCACCTGTGTAGCAGTTGTTCAATGATGCGGAAACAAGCAACCAAAACAATAAAATAGTCACTAAAAGGTAAGAAAGAGATGGGAGTGACGGCTCTCATGGGCCCAGGCATCTGCTCCCTCTGCAGCCAGTGGGCTGTGGCTGCCCCTGCAGAGGAGGAGATGAATGAAGTCCCCATCTCCTCTCAGGGCCTGGATTTTAGAAGGAGCTCCCAGGACACCGTGAAGGCATGGGCCCTGACCTTTGGGCCACACAAAGACCCTTCATTCTTCCAGGATTGGGTTTCTCAGTCCCTTTCTCTGTGCATGCTGAGGGTTTTCACACCCATTAGCTCATTGCCCTTCTCATTTTACCTGTGAGAAGAGCTGGGCATAATGTCCACGGAGGTCGCCGAAAATAATCCCAAACCAGCATCCGGGCCACCTGTCTCCTACCCTTGGACTTTCCGCTTAAATCCTGACAGAGAGAGGCTCTCACGATACACAGAGACTGGAAGTGTGCTCAACCATCAGGGATTCCAAACAGATTTCTCAGTCTGCCACCGAGGCGCTAGGGGCCGGAGAGATGCACGTGTCTAATCAGGTGGAAAAAGGCCTTCAACAGACACCTGCAGCTCTCCTTCTGCTTTAGTATTCTGCTTACATTATTAATTATCATGCATTCCTAGCCCCACAGTTCCACTCATTGCCCCTAGGTTTGACCGCTGCCTATAAGCACCCCAAATCAAGCCCACGGCCGTCGACTCCACTCTAACCCAGTACTGTGAGGTACTGTTGGCTTGGGGCACTTCACAGGCCCTGCACACAGAGCAGTGAACCACTGCCTGCGCCTGCACCCTCACAATTGTGCCTGTCCTGCAGGCCCTCGTTGCAGCCCCGCCATGATCCGCCTGGTGGAGGGCTTCCTCTCTCCTGTTGCCCTCCACCTTACTAAGCATGACGTCCTTTTCCAGGGGTTGCTCTCTCCTGACTATGTGTCCAAAGCTTGTGAGACAAAGTCTTGCCATCCTTGCCTCTGAAGAAAATTCTGGCCATACTTCTTCTAAGACAGATCTATTTGTTCTTTCAGCAGTCCGTGGCTCTTTCAAAATTCTTTGCCCACACCATAATTCAAATGCTGCTAGGATTTTCCTGGCTCTGTTCACACAACTGCCTCTTGGTCCATGTACAGGTTCTGTTTGAGCACACTAAAGTGTTCTGGAATTCCCACTCTTCTCAAGGCTTTGTTATGATCCACACAGTAAGATGGTTTGGCAGAGTCAATGATAAGGAGGTTGACATCTTCCTGGTATTCTCTACTTTCAGCCAAGATCCATCTGATGTCACCAACGATAGCCCTGTTCTATGTCCTCTTCTGAATCCAGCCCGCACCTCTGGGAGATCCCTGTCAAGGTATCACTGCACTATGGTGGGGTGCTCTGAAGCATGGTTTTACGTGCATGTGATATCAGTGATGTCGGTCCGTATTCGGATCACTCTGTGAACACTTCGTGGGTTAAAAATCAGGAAAGGTGTGAGTCAGGTTTGTATCATCGTTATTCGTTCTATCGGCTGAGCACATCCTCAGAGAAGCAGGGTTCTATGAAGAAGAGAGCAGCATCAGAATGGGACGAAGGCTTATTAACAGCCTGAGATACGCAGGTGACACAGCCTTGCTTGCCAACAGTGAGGCGGCCTTGAAGAACTTGCTGTTGGGTCATCTTTCTCTAGAAGGGGCACAAAGATAGATCTCTCCTAGTTACTTAGCCAAGTAGCTCTCTTTCCAAGTTCATTCTCGGGACTCGTTATGAGAACAGACAGCCTGCTGCTTACAGAACACATTCGGTACATGTCCATGAAAGAATGATGGATGATCTGTCTTCTTCCACAGGATTCTGACAGAGTAGTATTTTAGGATAAAGCTTTTATTCTTCATCGTCATTGTCTTCTTTTTCTTCTTCTGCACAGAGTATACAATAATCTGGGCTGGTTTGGGTTATCTACTGCTGCTGTAACAGAAAGATCACACAGGAAAATGGATTCTCTCATGGTTTATTGGTGCTGCCGATTGGCCCCATCTAGTTGGCTTGGATGCATAAGTGATCCAATGTGCAAGAGAAGGAAACACCGAATGGTCCAACTCCCTTCTCACCTTTGGCATGTTTAAGCCCATGGTTGCAGCCACTGTGCTGACCCCTCTCCTCTAGATGGGAGCCATACCCCCTCGCAGATGAAGCTCCCCACAGCCAAGCATGTTAAAAAGGTCAACTCCTCTTTGAGGAAGAGTAATTCCGCTTCCAGCACTGTGTCTGATAATATTTCCATATAGCTGTGTGATTTTTAGCGGCTAATCTCTCAGAAGTGGTCAACCTATGCCTTTCTTCCAGTCGGTTCCTAGTCTGGAGGCTTGGCCAGTGCCTGTTCTCCAGGGGTGGCCCTGCTGGTGTTTGAAAGGCCAGTGGCAGAGCTTCCAGCATCAGAGCCACACACCAGCCCCCACAGGACAACAAATGCACAGAAGAGCAAGGGTTCTTATGGCCTCGGAGGCTGGCAGTCCAAATCCAGGTTCCGACGCAAAGGGAAGGCTTTCTTTCTGTGTCGACGCTGGGGGAAAATCCTTGTTTCTTTTCAACATCTGTCCAGAAGTATGGGTCCCAGAGTTCCTTGGATAGCTACGTGTGACTGCATCCATCTTCCTATGGCGGCTCTCACCTCAGGGGTCCTGAGTCCAAAGAATAGGCGCTGCCCTAGGCTCCGCCTGCTTGGTGGTGGTCAGGTCTCTCTGGTCTCTGCGCCATTGTGTACTCCCTCTAATCTCTCAAAAGAATTGACTCAAAATGCAAGCTAATCCCACAGGGGATATCCCACTTCATTCACATCACTGAGATTAGGATTTCCAGGACAAGATGTTCATCAGGTCACAAAATGGAGGATCGCTGTATACCACTGAGACTCAAGATCGAGCCAAGGGTTCCTCATTTAACCCATGACTGCTCCGTACAGCCAATGTGGGAAGCTCAGTTGGTCCGCATCCTTTGTGGTCATTAGAGTTCTGTTCTGCAGAGCATAGAGCACCTTGAAGACTCCCAACAGCGGCATCTTCTGTGACGTCCCCACCCCCACGAAGGCAGCAAGCACAAGATGAGCCAGTAATTCTGCCATTCTGCCCATATACCTGTGCATGAGTGCTTACGTGGTGTGGGGGGTGTGCGGCAAATCTTAGTGAGAATGAAAATCCTGCGACCATGAAATTCGCAGGTAATGAAGCCTGGCTGTATTTAAGAGTCTGAGAAAAGAGCATCATCAGTGTTCCATTACACAAGACATTGGCACATTGCTAGACTCCCGGACCTTTTCCCAAGTACAGCTCAAACACCTGGGTTTCATCTAGCACATCAGACATCTGATTGTGATTCTTCAGTACGAAAAATACATTTATAACCTAAATGTTTGACATATTTATGTTTTAAGATGTAATCCGATCTACCCTTAAAACATAAGGATCTCCTCCGGTTATTATAAACATTTAATGGGCATATTGTAGTAGCCGCATTGAGCTCCTGAAGCTGCTTGTGTGCTCGCTAGATGCGGACCTGGTACCTCATTTGTGAAGCGGCAGCTGAGGAGACTCGGGCGCTCGCCGAGTCGAGACTGAGAACAACGACCGTATTAATTTGAAGGTGGCGGGGCAGGAGGATTCTGAGGTGCAGTTTAAGATCAAGAGGCATTTGTCACTTAGCAAACTAAGGAAAGCCTACTGTGAGTGTCAGGGTTTGTCAATGAGGCAGCTCAGATTCCGATTCGATGGACAGCCCATCAATGAAACAATCATGCCTGCACCCCCGGGCATGGAGGATGAAGCTACAATGGCTGTGATCCAGCAGCAGACTGGAGGCATCTTTTAAAGCGGAGCCTGCTTCTTTCCTCCAGAACTCTCTTCCTACCGACCAAGAATAAATCCTCAATTAGAAAACCTCAATTGGGTTCCACCACATCCTGACTGCTGCAGTATAGTTTTCTCTTTCTTTCATTGCCCCTTCCCATCCCTTTATTGTACATAAAGTGCATGTGCGCAAGCATACTGCATTTTACCCTGTGTTTATTTTTATTTGTTTTGTGTACTAAATGGCCAATGGTCTGTTTTGATCGACATCCAGTGGAGACGGGATGGGGAAAATACTGGTTCTGTCCAAATACTCCCTTCTCCATTAGTGGCCTGCTCGTTCAGCTCCTCTCTTCATATTCCAGTAAGCTATTTTGCTCTCACTGCTTAACAACCAAAGCAAAAGTGACATAAAAAATCCTTGCATACCTTGCTCGATTGGAGAATTTCAATGTTTTCATTTATCATTGTAAAACCAAGGACAATTTTATCACTTTTTACACATTGCTGTTACATGTAGGGCAATCTGTCTTTATGTAGGAATAAATTACTCTCAAAAAAATTAAGCCTAGGCTGAACCCCGGCGTAGTGGTTGTGCGCGGGACTGCGGCCCACTGGGATGGAGGTGCAATTCCCGCTCACAGGAGCAAAGGCTGGGCCTCCTACTCCCACCACCAGGGCAGTGATGCCTAAAAAAAAAAAAAAAAAAAATTAAGCCTAGATAGTTTTCCCTTCACATCAAGTGTCTTCTTGTTTATTATTTGTTTGTTTTTTAAAAAGAGCTGCATCATGTTCTGTTCAGTGGGCTGCCACCATACCTTATGGGTTGTTCCCAATTTCCCCATTTCAAGTATCACAGAGAGAAAAGGACTTATGCCTAAGACTCTTTCCCCATTCAGTCGTGTTTCCATGCTCTAGAATCAGGGCTCATGTGTTTTCCCTGCTGCTCTGACCCTCCTTCTCCTGCAGCAGGAAGTCAATGCCCACGGACAGGTAACGTTCACGGAACATGGGGCGTAGCCTCGGCTGCTTGGACCCATTAAACCTGTTAGTGTTGCCTGTCTGATGGCGAGGGGGAGGCAACAGCAAGCGGCAGTGAATGAAAGTTTCCGGGTGGATGAAGTTCCTGGTCGGCTGGCTGGGTGGAGTGTTCCCAGGAAGCATTCTGGGGTGGGCATCCAGTCCTGAGTCATGATCAATGGTCAAACCTCTTACGTGAACATCGGAGCCTTGGCGCAGCCCGGGTGCATTTTCTAGCGCGTGTGATTCAGAAGGAAGTGGAAGAGAAGGCACTTCCTAGAGGGTTGTTCTTGTTGTTGTAGGTGCTGTGAAGTCGGTTCCGACCCATAGTGACCCTGTGCACAGCAGAGTGAAATGCTGCCCGGTCCCGCGCCGTCCTTACTCTTGTTCCGAGGCCTGAACCCATTGTTGTAGCCGTTATGAGAATCCATCTCGTGGAAGGCTTTCCCCTGTTTCCCAAGCGTGAGGGCCTTCTCCTGCACCCCGTCTCTCCTGGCCACGTTTCTACAGTGGGTAAGGTGAAGTCTCCTCATCCTCGCTCCAAGGAGCTCTCGGGCTGTCCTTTTTCCAAGACAGCTCAGTGTGTCCTTTTTTTTTTTTTTGGCATCACTGCCCTCTGGTGGTCCTGGGAGCTACCCAGCCTTGCTCCTGGAGAGCCGCTGCTGGGTTTGAACCGCCAAGCCCATGGGTTGCAGTCCCACACTCAACCACTACACCACCAGGGCTCAGCCCGAGGGTGTCCTTTTTAAAATTTAATTTATTTTTTTCAGTTTGTCCTTTTAACAGTACTTTCAATATTTTTCTCCAGCAGCACAATGAATAAACAGCACTGACATGAATGAGCCCCCCACCCCCTACATTCCCCGTCGAAAGTGAGCGTTACCTCCCAAATGGGACGACCTCCCCAGGGCAAGGAAGAACTCCCTTCCTCCCACACAGCCCTAGACTATCCTCACAGGAAATGTGGCTTCTCACCATGCCTCTCCCCGGGCAGCTGCCCCTTTGGGTGCACTGGAAATGTCCACTGCGCCCTGTTGCCAGACGGCGGGGCTTTCTGCCAGCCACTTTCAGAGGCGGAGCAGGAGAGAGAGGCAAGGTTAGGAAGAATAACCTGACATCCCACGTGGATGTAAGAAGTTAGCACTGAAATGCATGTTCTGCTTCCAGGAGTCTGGGAGACCACATTGGGAGAGGAGAGTGTGGCAGGGTCTGTTGTCTTCAAGGATGTGCAAATGAACTTACATGGGTGCCTCTCTCCCACCTGTGATCCTAAGCTCCCAAATCCAGCCACTCCCTCCCTCCAGGTGTTTGGACAGTAGACAAGAGTTGTTCTGATCCTGGAGAATCCAGAGGTTTAGCAGCTGTGGAACCAAGGGAGGCCTGAGGGCAGAAGGCATGTGGACTGGAGTGAATGTGGCAGTGAACCCTGAGACACTGTGGGAAGGTGTGTTCCTTGTGTGTATTCCCAGCCGTCGTGTCCTTTGAGATACGTGAGAAGTGCTGCTAGCTGACTCACACGCGAGTGAAGTCCTTTGGGTACCTGTCTGGAGTCAGAATGCCTACTGGGGCAGCCTCACCAGCCCTCCCTCTGCAGCAGAGTCAGTTCAGGCTCCGAAAGGAGACGTGCGGGGCATTACTGGTTCCTGTAGGGTGCATCATCTCTTACCTGGTGGTACTAGAAGAGGCTGAAGGGGCTCAGCACAGAGGGTGCTGGCTTGCTGGGTGTCTCTGTTTACATCTTTACCCTGGAACATCTCTATTTTTCTATGAACACTAGTGGGAAGGGGGCTCCATGTTCATTAAAGAGGAGAGAAAGAGAAAAGCAGTCCAACTTTGGTGGGAACAGGAATGTGAACGTTATCAGTCTAGATCCACAAGACTTTGCACCCACCAGCCTGTGAGGTCCCTGCATTCTGCATCCTTGCATCTGGCTTGTTAGCCTGAAGAGAGACTTATGGGCTAGTATTGGACTTACGGACTTGATTTGGACTGGGCTGGGATGTTTTATCGATACACATAGGAGTACTTCTTTATATAAAGTTCTTCCTCATAGCTACCTTAGTGCCTCTAGATTTGTTTCTCTGGTCAACCAGAGGTCAAACCTCTGGTGAGGTTTCTCTGGCCTCACACAGGATGGTGCCTTGGGAGTGGGGTACGAGAAAAAGCGAGAAGATGGAGAGAGAGTGGGGGCTAGTTTGACCTCTGCCTCATGGTGGTTTTTCTTTGGCCAGTCAGAGGTCAGATATGGCTGTGCAGTTTACTGAGTTGTTTTCTAGAAAGAACAATGGACGTTAAAGTTTTGTTCTTTTCTTTGGTTATTGTCTTTGCTTATTCTTGTTTGGAATGGTGATAATGAATATTCTAGTGAAAATTTTGAGCTCAGGGGGTAAAATGTCCCTTTGAACTCTGGGAGCAACTATGTCGCATAGTCAAAATGACTACTGAGGCCCTACCCTGGCCTGATGCAGCCTGTGGCTTAAGGCTGTATTGCATATGAATGGGATAGTTTAGATAAGATTGAATTTAATTGTTTTAAGAATGTGTTTAGGATCTGGCTGTACTAGGTTTATCCTGATTTCTTTGATTTATTGTGATTAATGTAATGTGTGTTAGAATGATTTGGGGAAAGTGAGAAAATAGAGCGTGTAAGCTTACTCCCTTCTGCCATTAAATTGGATCTATAAGTGGGTACAGGACAGTTGGCATAGAAGTTACTGAGCTTGGTGCCACCAACCCTGGTGAGAATGAACTGTGCTGCTGAGTGAGCCTCGGTGTACTCAGAGTGGTCTGGTGAAGCCAACAATGCAGAGGCAAGTTCAGTAACTTGGAGCTTGGACCCCCCTTTTCCCATGGCCTCCTCCTGCACCAGACCCCACAGAATGCCTGCTGCGAGGAGCCCATAGCGACCCTATACACAGCAGACTAAAACACTGCCCGGGCCTGCGCAATCGGCATAAGTGCTCTCGTGCTTGAGCCCCTGGTTGTAGCCACTGTGTCCGTCCATCTCTTTGAGGAAGCTCTTTTTAGCTGCCCCTCTACTTTAACAAGCATGAGGTCCTTCTCCGGGAACGAGTTTCTTCTGGCAACAGGCTCAAAGTACGTATCAATGCTCTAGGGGGGATGTGGGGGCGGTTATACAATTCCTCCTCGATAGGTTTGATCATTTGAACGATTTAATTCTATATGTAAATTAGACACCAATAAAACTGTTGAACGAACCCCAAAATGTTTAAAATGATATGTAATGGATATGGCTGTCAATTGCTGACAGGGGGTAGTCTTAGAGTATAAGAATAGTGACAGCAAAATTGTGAAGTCTTTCAACCTTCAACAACGGAACTGCTGGCAACGCTTCGTTCGGTTGTGCTTAAGCTCACTGTGGGTTGTGCTTAACCTACCAGATGGCACCTCACCATAACAACAGCTTTACTGGTGATGGAGTAGATGCCTGTTATTACTGTTTCTCCTTTGCTTGCCACTTCTTCTCCAAAAGCATCGATTAGCTCCACAAGTCCTCACCACCACAGCATTAAAGCTAGAACAACAGAGAACCCTACAAACTCTGAGACGCTGGCCTCAGCAGCAGCAGTGAAAACAGGTGCGTGTGCTTGTCGCTGTGTAGGTGGAAGCATGCCATCCAGAACGTGACTGCGGTCGGGTAACGATGTCTGAGCTGACCCAGCGCTTTCCAAAACCAAACTCATTGCCACCGATTTCATTTTGACGGAGTGGAGTGACGGCGTAGGATGGGGTAGCGCTGCCCCGGGGCTTTCAGAGACGGTAGCTTTTCAACGGGAGTGGAGAGCTTTCTCCTGTGGAGCAGCAGGGGGTTTCGAACTGCTGGTCTTTTGCTTAGCAGCCCAACACGTCCCCACGATGTCCCCGGGATCACAAGACCTTCCAAGCCTGCCTCTGTGGACTGCATAGAGTTGCTGGCTGCCGCCCCCCAAACATGTGGGACGAAGACAGGACTTTTCCACAATTATATACTGTTAGGATGATGGTTCGGCTTCCCTTGAAGCCTGTGGGCAGATTCACATGCTGTTAATGATCTCTAGTGTAACCTGTTTAGCCACACACAGGAGTCTGGGGTCTGGTCTTGTCACATGGGACCCGATACCTCCCTACCTCCCTTTCCTATAATGTGTACATATGGCACAACTCCTTCCTGTGACACATGTCCTTACCAGTAACTAAGAGCCTGGCATGGCTCCAAAGGGTATATAAGGACTGGACATAAGAAAGAGGATCTCTCTCTCCTGCCCCTCAGCGCTGGACACTCTCGGTTCCTCTCCCTCACGTAACCCCTTCCTCCACTCACTGTCTCCACATGGACCGCCCCATCAGAGGAGGTGAGCATGCTACCATGATGTGATATGTGTCTGTCTCGTATTATTTCTCTCTGATGCTCTCCATAACTTTATTGTAATAAATAATAATTATCTCTGTACAACTGCGCATATAGAACCCGTGATGTATGTATCGGAGGCTGACCTTCCCCTGATACATACACACACGCTGTGCACCTCCAGAACCTCTCCTGGGAACTGAGTCAGGCCCAGATATCTCTGCAGTCCCCTCTAGCTCTGACATTATACGACTCCAGCTGCTGGGGTGGCTCTGATTCCAGAAAGTGATGTCACAGCCAGAGATCTGGGCCGGGACAGTGGCAGTTTGGGTGCCAAGAGGAACCAGGAAGCCAGGGGGTGTTTCAAATACAGTTTCAATCGGATGGCTCTGAAAGCTGGGTGGGGAACCTGCCCTGACAGAGCATTGTGGCAGGGGTGGGGTGGGGAAGTGGGGCAGGGGAGGGACAAGCTTGTCCAGCACCTGTCAACTGGGGGAAAAGATACAACTGCAAACTCAGGCTCTGTTCAGGTGGGAGCAATGGTGTCAGCTGTCATGGGTCCCCTGGCCCCCAGGGAGAACCTTCTGTTCTCCTGACCAGGACCAGTCAAAGGACAAGATTGTGGCGGTTGACCAGGGGTGTCCAAAGGGGGAGATGAGACATAGGGGCGTTCTTGCCATAGTCCAGAGTCCAGCCTCATCACCCGTCCCCTCCCACTTCAGGGTGAGCACACAGGTCTTGTGTCTGCCCAGCAATGCCTTAGTCCATCCTCTGTCCCCCTGTGGAACTGCCCTCTGTCCCCCTGTGGAACTGTCCTCTGGCTGTGACTGGAGCAGGACTGACACTCCAGGTCACATATCCCCGCCTGACTGTGTCTTTGGGGTGCAGTTGGAGACTGCTCCAAAGACGGGTTCCCCTGAACACCTGCTTTCCACATCCTTCTTCTTTCTCACAGCCATCCAGTGTCAGTCTTCCCTTCAGATGGTTCACTCCCTGACCCATTTCTTCTTTATCAGGTTGTGGTTCAAAGGTGGCATTGAGTCAGTCCTGGCTCATACAGAGCCTATGTACAACAGAATGAAACACTGTCTGCTCCTATGTGATCCTCACAGTCATTGCTAGGTTTGAGCCTGTGGGGGTAGCCAGCTGTGTCAGTCTGCATAGACTAGAGAAACAAATTTCATAGACACGCATATAGATACAAGGAAAAGGTTTATATACAAGAGGAACAGGACATTGAGCCCAATCCAGTTCAAAGTCATAAGTCCGATATTAACCCATATGCCTGAAAGCAGTCTAGAAAGTCTCCTTCCGACTCACGAAGTCACAGGTCAGTGGGTGCAGAATCCCGGCGCTGGCAGCGGTCTCCACATGGCTCCTTGCTTCCAGGGCTCATGGTCCATCAGCAGCAGAAGCAACTCATCACTGGCAGAGGTCTCCATGTGGCTGCCCCAGCTTCTGAGGTCTGGCTCCATCAGGGCAAAGCCATGTGGTCTCTCCACTGGCTCCTCCAGCTTCTCGGATGTTGCCATCTTGTCTTGTCCGTGATTCATCGTCTCTCAGACTAACTCCCCAAAAACTGGGGAAAATAGCTTCTCATCTTCACGAGGGAAATATCGAGAGATCTCCCAGAAGTCTCAGGAGAAAGCCATGCCCACATAGAGGCCTCATTGACTACTCAATGGCTATCTTCAGGTTAACAGGCTAGACTCCACCCCTACATTTCAATCATAAAATTAACATAAGCACATGACTGCCACAGTCCACCCTTGTTAATTTTATACTTCCACATAACTCTGTAACCATATGTAACCTTCAAATAAACAATAAAATCATATCTATACCTAACAAGATAAAACTAAAATGCATACAATTCAACATGTGTCACCATCATTTAAAAATAACATTCTATCAGTGAACAAAACAAAAGATATCCTGTGCCTTACAACTGTAGTTACAAAATATTTATACCTTGATCTTATAACCCTATGACTATATATTCCACCACCTATAAGAGTTTCCAAGCCAATCACCTCGTGCCTTTATTCCCCCATTTTGGGTATCTAATTTCTATACTGCCCACTTATACCAACCCAGTGCTCTGAGGAAACAATCATATCTTTTAACATGAAGAATCTTCACTCCAGTTGGAAACTCATGAAGTGTGTATCCATTAGCAAAGTCAAATCAGGGCAGACCATCCATAAAGTCAGCAGTGATATGCACCAGGTCACAGACTTAAATCACTCCTCTTCATCTGGTTGGGTTCTGGTCAACTCAATGTGGGCTTTTCCACTTAGCCTCACCACGGTGGCCATTGGTCGCCTTCCTTTAGACCAAGGTCCCAACAAATTCTCAACATGCCTACCTCTCTCATGCTAGGTCATGAACTTCAGACCAGTAAACCCACTCTCATCTCCTCTTTTTCCTGTGAACCAAGTCCCCGGGTGTCAGTGGCCAAAGTCAACCCAGCTCTTTATTGCCGCATTTCTCCTGCTTTCACTGACAAGCAGTAAATCTGGGTGGTCCCCTAACAAACATTTCAGCCTGCCACAAGTTTCCTTTAACATTCAGACCCAGAGAGGAGTTATCTTCATGGTTCCAGATTCCTTCGCTTTTGAAGACAACCACTAGTCAGGATTTTCCAAGGAAATAGACTCTACCCTTCTTTATCGGTCAGTCTGACCTTCTGTCAGACTACAAGTATCCTGAGTACTCCAAAAGACTGGGTGGGGCTACTTTCTTCAGGAAGTCTTTCTAGGTGTGGCCTAATCCCATCTAAGTACAAGGTGGGGGTAATCTCTTCAGAGATGTCTTTGACACTAAGTCCTAAACCCTCTAGAGGTCAATGCTTGGCTTGAGGTAACTGGATTCACAAACTCTTTCCATACTTCTCAATAAACATTCCTATGCATCCTTATATTTACAATAACAGGCACAAGAAATCAGTATAAACAGTATAGTCAGAAATCAAACTTAATTCTTAAAACAGTCAAGGTCAATACTTACTAAGCTTATCTATATCCTTATCTAAACTACTGTTTACACAAAAACATTGAATTAGGTCTCTGAAGGCATCAAAACAGATCCCTGCTTTCGGTCAGGCATTCTGACCTTCTTAACCATTGTCCTTGAGCAGAATCCCCATTTTATAAAGGAATAACCAAAGACAGCATCCAAACAAAATAATCAAAACTTCCCATGTTGTTTCCAGAAAATAACTCAGTAAACTGCAAGGACATATCTGTCTTCTGGCTAGCCAAAGAAGTAACAATAACACGAGGCACAAGTCAAACATACATCTACTTTCCATCTTTATGATTTGTTCCTCTAGTACCCCACTCCCAGTACCATAATGTGTTGGTATGGGTAGACCAGAGGAACAAATTTCATAGACACGCATATAGATACAAGGAAAAGGTTTATATACAAGAGGAACAGGACATTGAGCCCAATTCAGTTCAAAGTCATAAGTCCGATATTAATCCATATGCCTGAAAGCAGTCTAGAAAGTCTCCTTCTGACTCACGAAGTCACAGGTCAGTGGGTGCAGAATCCCGGCGCTGGCAGCGGTCTCCACATGGCTCCTTGCTTCCAGGGCTCGGTCCATCAACAGCAGAAGCAACTCATCATTGGCAGAGGTCTCCATGTGGCTGCCCCAGCTTCAGAGGTCTGGCTCCATCAGGGCAAAGCCATGTGGTCTCTCCACTGGCTCCTCTAGCTTCTCGGATGCTGCCATCTTGTCTTGTCCGTGATTCATCATTTCTCAGACCAGCTCCCAACAACTGGGGAAGAAGAAAGCTTCTTATCTTCACGAGGGAAATATCGAGAGATCTCCCAGAAGTCTCAGGAGAAAGCCATGCCCACATAGAGGCCTCATTGACTACTCAATGGCTATCTCCAGATTAACAGGCTAGACTCCACCCCTACATTTCAATCATAAAATTAACAAAAGCACATGACTGCCACACCAGCTCCCCACAACGAATCAAGGGTTCGGTGGGCTCAATTGTACAGAGACAAGTGAGGATTTCCTGAATTGCACCCATTTGTTGAAACATCTCAGATGATGTTCTTGGAGACTTGTTTTTTGTCGAGAACTTCGATGTAGCCTGGACTTCCTCCTTTAATACCATTGGTTTTCCATCACATGCTACCTCCTGTGATGGTTGGATGTTGACCCATATAGTGATCCTGTACAGTCCTTTCATTTTCTTTGCATTGGCTTCTTACAATCAGTCAATATTTTTACCATAGAATCTTTCAATATTGCAACTTCAGGCTTGCATTTATTTTCAGTTTTGGATGCTTCCCCTGTTGGTTTTTTTTAACTCTAGATATTTGCACTTTTATTATAATATTTTCCTTTGTCTTCTTAAGATGCCTTTCGAAATCTTCTACTCAGCTTCCTTCTTCCATTCATTTGAGCCACTCCGTGTTCAAGGATAAGTTTCAAAGCCTCTTCTGATATCCAACTTGGTCTTTTCTTCATTTTTGCTCATTTGAATGATTATTATTTTTACTCATGTATGTGGTCTTGATCTCTCAACTAGTCTGTCATCAGTCAATATGCTAGTGTATGAACTGAAAATACAAAATAGAATTCCCAAATTGGCTGAAGGCTAGAATTTACCTCTCAGTTTGTTCTCCCCTGTGCTGGTCTCTAAGAAATCCTGGTGGTTCGGGAAATGCTTCACTGGCAATCAGGAGGCTGACTGTTCAAACCGACCCATCATTCAATGAGAGAACTGCGGGGCAGTCTGTTTCTGTATAGATTACAGCCTTGGAGACCAAAGGGACAGTTCTACTCTGTCCTACAGGATCACCAGGTGCTGGGATCCACTCGACAACAATGGGTCCGGTTTGGGGGGGGGGGTGGTTGTGGGGTCTTGGTTCATTAATCTTCAGTGGGATGTCCCTTTGCAAAGATTTGAACTCTGTTGTCTGATGGTTTCCCAACTTCTGGGTATCTGAAAACCCAAAGTGGATAGCTTGATGTGCCTGAAGCCAAAACTAAAGGGAGAGCTCATTCCCATAAATCATTGTTCCTTGAGGACCATTTTCTAAGGACTCTGTGATCAAATCCTTTAGGAGAATGCGGCTCACCTGAAACTTCACCATGTGCATCAGCCTAGTCAATGAGGTGTGGTTACCAGGTGTTTTCCAGATTCATTTGACCAGGGAGCTGTTTCCCCCTAGTCCTCAAGACTATCCCACAGATAACGCTGTGCTCCTGCAGGCGCCGGGTGGCAGAGTGAGTTACAATTCCGGTTGGTCAGCAGTTTGAAACCAAGAGCTGCTCCTCAGGAGAAAGATCTTCTACTCCTATAAAGAGTTTGCCTCAGAAACCCACAGGGTCAGATCCACCCTGTTTAGCAGTATCGCTATGTTAGACTTTATTTGAAGGCAGTGAGTTTTGTTTTGTTTTGTTTTATATTGCAAGATGACTTAAGTAGACTTCCCACCACACACACTTCTTTGGGGCACAGAGAGATGGTGTCTCTATGCCAAGGCTTTCTGCTGTCATTCAACGGGCATGCCTAGTTCAGCCTCTTGGGCCCCACCTCTTGTTCTCCTTGCTGACTGACTGAGGAGTTCCTTCCTTCACTGTATGATTTGCATTGTTTTGGTGGTGACAGCTCTCTTACACCCAGGCATCGGCTTGAAAAGCCTTTTATGTTTAAGTTAACTTTCATATCATCCACTAAAAGACAGACAACTCAGTTGAATCCACTTCAACTCCTGGTGCTCCCCTGTGACTCAGAGAACCATGTTCCATAGCATCTTCTGAGGCTGACTTTGAGATGTAGGCCATCAGACTTGGCTTCTGGGGTGCTTCTAGGTGGCCTCACACTTCTCAACCTCCCATTTACCACTCAAAACTCAAAGGAGGATGGACTTACTATCTAGAAGAACTTGTTGAAACAATGCAACTGAGGTTCACAGAGCAAATAAAGGAGTAATGTTCTTGAGAGATTTAGAGATGCGGCTGTGGGCTGAGCTGAGGATGAGGTAAGCTCTGAGGAGATTGGAATGACTCTGACTTATACAATGAACAGAACCTGGAGGCTCAGGGGGAATTTGGGAGGAACAAGGAGAAGTCTTTGAAATAGAGAGAAAGGGCTGAACCCCGGTGATGTAGTGGTTGTGTGTGGGACTGCAGCCCACTGGGTTGGTGGTTCAAATCCAGTAGCAGTTCTCCAGGAGCAAGGCTGGGCGTCCCACTCCCACCAGAGGGCAGTGATGCCCCCCTCCCCCAAACAAAACAAAACAAAGAAAAAGAGAGAAAGTTGGATTTAGTATATAAAAATGCACACCGGTTAAACTCGGAATTTGGATAAGTAGTCAATAACTTCTCCGTATTATATATCCTATTATTCCCATCCATCTCGTCAATTCCAAGCCATACTGACCTCAGTATGCCAGAACTATTCCGTAGAATTTCCTTGGCTATAATCTTTGTGAAAACAGGTCACCAGGCCTTTCTTCCAGGGCACTACAGAGGGGAGTGGAAACCTCTGACCTTGCCATTAGCAGTTGGCCTTGGCATCACTAGGGCACTTAGCGGAATACATACATAGGCACATGTACTCATCAGTCATTAGGTGCTAGCTCCACTAGTCCAACTCCCAGAATCCTAGTGATGTCTTAGCATATCCTTGTTATCACTTCAAAGGGACCTCTGAGACCAGTAGTTTCAGCACCTTTATTCTAGAGGTAAACAAACGCAGGCCCAAAGGGGAGGAATGACTTGTCCAAAGTCACAGAGTGGACCCAGACACCATGGCTCTCTGCAGTCTTCTTCCTCGCCACCTTAAGCAAGCAAACAAAAACAAGTGTCTCGGGGTCTCAGTCTCTTCATCTATGCATTTACCTAAGAATGGGAGCGATAGTGGTATCTCATTTAAGAGAACTAGCCAAGTGAGAGCTAACTAAAATGATACATGACTACAAGGGCCTCCGTTGGCCAATTTTAGGGTTATCTCTTTACACATGTGTTGTTTCCATCCTCTGAGAAGCAAGGCCTAGACAGGATCAGAGTTGCAGCAGAGTTACTGGAGAAAGAGCCTCTAAGGATCATGGAAGTGTCTTCTTCCCCACCGGCTCCGAGGGTCAGGAGTCCAGGAGCAGTGTGGCTGGGTAGTTCGGGTTCAGGATCCCCCAGGAGATTGCTGTTCACCTGTTAGCTGGGGCTTCAGTCAGCGGCAAGCTTATGAGCTCCCTCACTGTGGGGGCCTCTCACTCAATCTGCTCGGTGACATGGCAACTAACCTCTTCCAGAATGAGAGTGTGACCCCCATGAAACAGCAGCACCTTTTGTAATCTCACCTGTGCCATATTCGTTGGTCACATAAGCCAAACTTGTCACCGTGTAGGACAACATAATAGCAGGAATACTGCGAGTTTGGGAACCATCAGGGGCCATTGTAGAGGCTGACCAACAAGAGATGAGCCTTCCTGCCACTGATGCAGGTCTGACCCTGTGAGAGAACGGGGAAGGAGGGAGAACCAGTCAGGGAACTATAGTAAGTGCACATAAAGTTCCAACCTAATAATTGATAAATAGATCGAGCAATAAAAGAGTATTCAGGAAGAATACCATGGAAAGATCATGGGGATTTCAACAATGTGGAAGCTGTAATTCTCACTGAGATTCTACGAGACCCTAAAGAAATGATCCCTCTCTTATATCTAATGGACACATCTCTCTTGTTGTTCGCTGCCATCAATGTCACTGGGACTCACCTCTCCCCCCTGCCATCGAGTCACTGCTGATTCATTGCTACCCCGGTAGGTTCCTGTAACCGTTTACACCAGCAGAAAGGGTCAGTCTTTCTCTCAAGAAGCTGCTCCTGGTTTTGAATGACTGGCCCTGCAGATTGTGAGCAGCCTACGGCATAACCGCGACACTGCCACGGCGACATTACATAAAGCAGAATCACGTGTAGCCCAGCCCTGCCTCTGTCTCACTATTGCTAGCATGTTCAAGTCCATCATTTCAGTGGCTGTGCTCATCTCTCTCTCTCCGTATCTCCCACTCTCTACTTCCCCAAACAGGGTGACCTCCTCTAGCAATTGATTCCTCGGGGTGATGTGCTCGAAGTCAGCAAGTCAGGAATTGGTCTGTTGTGATCCATATGGCTTTCAATGGCTTTCAGACTCAGACGGTCAGACTTTTCTTCCTAGTCTGTGTCAGTCCGCAAGCTCTGCCAAAACCTGTCCACCAGGAGTGACCTGCTGATAGTTGAAATACCACTGGTAGAACTTTTAGCTTTGTCGCAACATGCAAGCCATCACAACACAATAACTGGCAGTCGAACATGTCTGTTTTAGTTGACTTCGTAGACTACATAGAATAGTGGGGTTACATCTGCTCTTCTCTGATGTGACAAGGAGGACAGAGACTAACACTCAAAATCAACCCAAGGCTGATTCTTATGAGGTGAAGGTCAGAAATGCCTCTTTACCAGTTCTAACAAGAACCACCCCTCCCATGAACATTTTCTACTTCTCTGCTCTTTCATACTTCATGGCAACAGCTAGACAGAACTCACAGCCCACCCTCAGAATTACTATGTTTATTAGGAAAGTTAACAGGTTACAGTTCAAGATCAGACATGCTTAGGATGCAGTTCTTCAATGAAAGAGTACTTCCAGGGCCTGAGCCCCAGTGGTATAGTGGTTGTGTGTGGGACTGAGGCCCATTGGGTTAGAGGTTCAAATCCAGCAGCAAGACTGGGCCTCCTACTCCCACCACCAGAGGGCAGTGATGCCCCAAAAACAACAAAAAAAGAAAGACTTCTTCCCCTTAACTATGCCTGCAGCATAGCTCTCTAGTTCTCAACCTCTTAGCCAGGCAACTACTTGGGCAAGGTTAAAAAGCTCTTTTAGTGCTGTCAATGCATGCTCAGAAGGCACTCTGCTCCACCAGTCGTCTCAGCCCAAAAGTGCTCCACTCTATTTCTGTGGACCAGCAAATAAAATTTCTCAGACAGACAAATGCCCAGAGGTACCCCATTCTGCAAGCAAACCTCCTGCTTGAAGACACTTAGCTTCCTCCCTGCCCCCCTTCGCTGGGAAACCCATTGATTTAACTTGAGGTCTTATTGTTGCCACTTCTGCTTCTATCACATTCTGGTATCACAACCCTCGCATGAACTGAGGAGTTTCGGTGTAGAGGGATCTCAGGGTCCAAAAGACGCAGTTGCTCTTGGCTCTTCTCTCTTGACGATAGTGACATCTCCTTTTCTTCATCTCATATAGCTCATTTTAAACCGAGCGGGAATGGCAAAATTGACCCATCCCCACGTTCGAGTTCTGTCCACCTTATTTGCGTGGTTCCAGTCCACATATGTGACACATACCTTGTTTGTATTGCTAGCAAGCTATCTATTCAATTAGTGGACCTCTGCTTGCCGAGTTCCACTCAATCATTTGCTAGGAATTCCCAAGTGTGTAGCTGGAAGAACCATATCAATGCAATGCCACAGCACCACTGTTCACTGCAAACAACAATACCTAATCTAAAAGAAATTCCCCAAGGAAGTAAGCAAACAGCAACAAGCGGGAGGGGTGATTATAGAGGGAGTGATTTATAAACCAAGATCCTCTTGGAGAAATTGATAAATGGCACAAATGTTTGGCTAGAAGGATAGTGTGGATCCGTGATTCCCAAAGTAAGCGTCACTCAGCATCCCCTGGCAATGAGAAAGTGTGGTATATAGCCCGCCTGTGATCAAGGAGGAAATGGGAGTATTTGCTTTTGCAACTCCACACATCATTCCATCGTGCCTCCCTCTCCTTCTGCCTCGCCCTCTCCCTCTCCAGGAAATGGTACCCCCACTTTGGAAAACACTGGTCTGTATGAAGGGTTGGCAAGCTGTGGCCATGGCGCCAATCCTAGCTACTGCCTATTTTTGTAAATAAAATGTCTGCTTTACATATTGTCTATGACTCCTTTCAAACTGCAACAACAGAGTTGAAGAGTTGCAACAGAGATCATCAAGCCCTTTAAAGAAAAAGTGTGCCGATCTCTGCCCTATATATTTGAATTTGAAAACATTAAAAGTTGGGTGAATGATGTGGTTGAACAAAAAATTTGATTAATGTGCCCATTGGAGTCCATGAGGTTTGTTGAGTGAGAAACCATTCATGAACAAAGAACAGCCAAACAGAAAATGGAGAGTCTCAAATTGACACAACTACAATTTGGCCTCTTAAAGCTAAGATAAGGTGATAGTTGTCCTTTTGGGGTGGGCAATATACCAGCTTGTCTTCGCCTTAAGAGGTAATATCTTGTTCAATAAAACCTATGGAGGGCTGAACTCCGGTGGCGTAGTAGTTGTGTGTGGGACTGTGGCCCATGGGCTTGGTGGTCCAAGTCCAACAGTGGCTCTCTAGGAGCAAGGCTGGGCCTCCTACTCCCACCAGGGGGCAATGATGCCAACACCAAAAAAAAAAAGCCCATGGAAACATCAAGTCAAGAAATCAAATGAAGTGTTGCATTGGGCACATCTATTTGAAAAGACCATTTTCAAAAGCAAAGATTTCACCTTGAAGACTAAGGAGCACCTGATCCAAGGCCTTAGAGGACAATAAAAAAGGAAGTCAGAAGAGAATGGAGACATTTGAATGATGATGTTGGCTAAGAATAGGGACTTTAAAGAGGTCTAAATACAGGTGTGTACATATGTAAATATGTTTATATATAATAATAGGGAAATAGATCTATTTACATATATTTGTAGGTTTAGAATTAAGGTAGCATATGGACATTGGGTGTCTAATCAAGTACTCCCTCAATGCAAGAACACTTTATTCTATTACCCTGGCATTCCATGGTGCTCACTTTCCTGACACAATCACTGAAGACAAAGTGGGTGGAGAAGCAAATGTGGTGAAGAAAGCTGATGGAGCCCGGCTATCAAAAGATACAGTGTCAAAAAAAAAAAAAAAAGATACAGTGTCTGGGGTCTTAAAAGCTTGAAGACAAACAAGCAGCCATCTAGCTGAGAAGCAACAAAGCCCGCATGGAAGAAGTACACCAGCCTACATGATCATGCTGTGTTGAGGGGATCAGGTATCAGGCATCAAAGACCCAGAACAAAAAAAATCATATCAATGTGAATGAGGGGGAGTGCAGAGTGGAGACCCAAAGCCCAACTGTAGACAATTGGACATCCTCTTACAGAAGGGTTGTGGGGACAAGATGAGCCAGTCAGGGTGCAGTATAGTACTGAGGAAACACACAGCTTTCTTCTAGTTCTTTAATACTTTCTCTCCCCCACTATCACAACCCCAATTCTACCTTATAAATCAGGATAGACCAGAGCATATACACTGGTACAGAATAAGAGCTTGCAACACAAGAAACACAAGAACATAACAGACATAACCCCTCAGGACCAATAATGAGAGCAGTGATACAAAAGAAAGAAAATGTTTAAAAAATGATGATGGTAACATATGTACAAATGTGCTTGACATAATGGATGTATGTATGAATTATTATAAGAGCCTCCAAGAAAATGACTTGGAATACATCTTAATTATCCCAACATATTGAATCAGTTACATTGATTATATGCTTCACATTCTTACACTCTTTTCCCAAATCATTCCATCACCATTAATATAACCTCAAAGTAAACTGAGTTACTTTGGTTGAATGCATGTGGCTTACCTGTGTTATTAAGTATTGCTAATTCATGCTAAGCAAAACTTGCTAAGTTTCGATTCTACATCATAATGTTGTTATTTCTTGTAAATGGCTTTAGAATTCAATTTTGGTTTGGCTTGTGGTCCAAGGGAGTCATTTAAAATTGCCTCTATAAAATTTTTAGCTGTGACTCTCAAGTTACAGATTCAATATAAAGTACACCAAGCAGGAAGAAAGCAGAAATTTTGACCACTGAACTAACAATACAATATGACAAATGGAGAAAAACATGATGTTGTTAAGGACTTAATTTTTCTTGGATCCAGAATCAACCTGACAAAAGTATCACTCAAGAAATCAGATGACCACAAGCCCTGGGTGGCACCGCCCTTCCATCCAGGCTTGTCTCACAGTGACCAGGAAACCCAGGGGTAGGGATTTCTTCATGGTCCCAGCCAACCCACTGCACCTGGTACCAGTCTCCTGTCCCTTCCACAGTGAGTGGGGACAGGAGGGAGGAGGCAGGCTGGGGAGCTAGGAGTGGGGAGATAGGAGCTCCTGTTTGTGTGACCACGTCTCCCCCACCCAGCAGGCTTCCTCCAGAGCCCTGCTCTCTCCTTCCCCACCCAGTCTTTTCATAGCCATGGCTGTGCCCTGGGCCCTGAAACTCAGCAGGGGGGAGGGCAGCCACTCACTGGTCCACTAACCTTTCAGGCCACTAACTATAGCCCCCTGGCCTGGTCTTTCTAGCCTCAGGCTAGCAGTGCTCCCTACGACCCCTGCTCCATTTCCTCACCTTGCAAGTTGCACCCACCCCGGCCCTAATCCCATCAATTAAATTCATATACACAGGACATCAACTGCACCTAGGCGCTGGCCTGGGTCCTTGACCCAGGGAAGAGTGTGGGGGAGGGGTAGTGGGAAGTGGGACCCTCCCCCCACATCCCCAGATGTCACAGCCTCAGACTTTGGTTTCCCCTCCAACACCACCGTCGCTCATAGAGGCTGAGAGCCACACAGGGCTCCAATGAGGAACACATAGCCCCTCAGAGGGGCTCTGGACCCTCCTGAAAGGCAAAATTAAAACTCAAACAGAAAATGGCTTTGTAGTCAGCTAGATGTGCCTACAGGGCCAATTCTGCTTTGGAAGAAAACTTAGTCCCCACTCCTTCCTGTGATAAAATATAATGCCATAGCATACGATACATTTCTTTCCCCAAAAAAAGACGATGAGGAATCCCCCCCTAAAAAAGAAATCAGATGACAAACTATTGGGTATATCTGCTATAAAAACATAGATAATAATAATTATAAACCTCTCTCACATGTTAAGAAACAAAAATATCACATTGAAGACTAAGGTGTGTCTAACTCAAACCATGGTATTTTCACTTGTTGTATATCAACCAACAATAATTATTCTATACTTTATTTTTATCAGGAAAAAAGTCACTCTTAGTAATCATTGTATATTTATAATGACAAAATTATTATAAACTATACCCTAAATTTTGGTAAATAAAAGCTAAAATAAGCTTTTATTTTATAAATATTTTATTTATATTTTATTTTACAAAAAGCTATTATATTAATTAGGCTTAATATTGTATATACAAGGGTAAGTTCTTTAAAATGCTCCTTCTGGGTTTCCAGTTCACACAGGCATGGGTTGACTTCAAATAAAGTCTCTGTCATCAGTGGATGGCTGCCAGTAAGTTCTCACAGGAATATCTTAGTGTCATTAGAGTGCCTTCAAAAAAAGTTCCAATCAGCCCAATCATTTCCAAGACAATTTAAATTCAAGGGAGAAAGATTATCAGCTCACAAGGTTATGGAGGGGTCCCATACAACTTGTGGCAGTCATGTACTCTGGTGCCATTTTGATTAAGTGTAGGGGTGGAGTCTAGCCTGTTAATTTGGAGATAGTCAATGAGACTTCTGTATGGGCATGGCTTTTGCTGAGAATTCTGGGAAATCTTGTGATATTTCCCCTGTGGAGATGAGAGACCATCCCAAGACCATGTTTTTGGGAGACATTGTGGCTGACAAGACAGAGGGTTGGCTCCCTGAGAGACATCTTGGAGGAGGAGCTACATGGGCTTACCCAGATGGAACCAGACCTCTGAAGCCAGAAAAGCCACATAGAGACTTCTGCCAGTGCTGAGATGCTTGAGAAGATACAGAGAGGCCCCTGCCGGCACTAAGATCCTTCTACCACCATCGATACACAAGACTACACCCACTGGCCTGTGATTGTATCATTGCATGTGCTTCGTGAGTCTGAAAAGGACTTATGATTAGTATTGAACATATGGGCTAATATTGGACTTATGGACTTGGACTGGACTGGGTTGGGTTGTTTCTCAATGCTCCATTCCTCTTGTATATAAACCTTTTCCTTGTATACATGTGCATGTTTATGAATTTGTTTCTCTAGGCTACCTGGACTAACACACAATTCTTATCACAATCCATACATTCATCCATTGTATGTCAAGGACACTTGTACATTTGTTGCCCTCATCATTCTCAAAGCATTTGCTTTCTACTTGAGCCCTTGGTATCAGTTCCTCATTTTCCCTCTCCTATCCACTTCCCCCTCCCTCATTAACCATTGATAATTTACAAATTATTATTTTGTTGTATCTTATTATTTTGTCTGATGTCTACCTTCACCCATTTCCCTATTGTTCATACCCCAGGGAGGAAGTTAAATGTTGATCCTTATAATTAGTTCACCCTTTCTATCCCACCTTCCCTGCACCCTCCCAGCACCACCACTTTCACCACTGGTCCTGAAGGGATCACCTATCCTGAATTCTCTATGTTTCCAGTTCCTATCTGTATAAATGTACATCCTGTGGTCTAGCCTGAGGGAGGAGGAAGCATTGAAGGATTAGAGGAAAGTTGTATGTTTCATCATTGCTATACTACACCCTGACTAACTTTTCTCCTTCCCACAACCCTTTTATAAGGGGATGTCTCGCTAACTACAGATGGGCTTTGGGTCCCCAATGAGTACTACCTCTCATTCACAATGATATAATTTTTTTTTCTTTGATTCCTGATACCTGATCCCCTCGACATTTTGTGGTCACATAGTCTGGTGTGCTTCTTTCATGTGGAATTTGTTGCTGCTGAGCAAGTCTGTTAACCTTCAAGCCTTTAAGACCCCAGATGCTATATCTTATTTTTTTATTCTTTTGTGCCTGCCCCCTGCCCACCCCCCCCCCTTGTCTACCAAACCCTGCCTGTGCCCTGGCCACTATATCTTTTAACAGCCAGGCACCACCAGTTTTCTTCACCACATTTGCTTATGCATACGTTTGTCTTCAGCAATCATATCAGTAAGGTGGGCACAAAATGATATATTTTGTTCTTTGATGCCTGATAAATGATATGATACTATGTTCTTTGATGCCTGATAAATGATATGATACTTTGTTCTTTGATGCCTGATAACTGATCCTTTCAACCCCTCATAGTCACACAGACTGGTATGCTTATTCCATGAGGACTTTGTTGCTTCTGAGATAGATGGCCACTTGTTTACCTTCAAGCCTTTAAGACCCCAGATGCTATATCTTTTGATAGCCGGGCACCATCAGCTTTCTTCACCACTTTTGCTCATGCACACATTTTTCTTTAGTGATTGTGTTGGGAAAGTGAGCATCATGGAATGCCAATTTAATAGAACAAAGTGTTCTTGCATTGAGGAAGTACTTGAGTGGAGGCCCAATATCCATTTACTGCCTTAATACTAAACTTATAAATATATGCACATAGATCTAGTTCCCCATCACATATAAATATATATTACCTATGTGCATGCCTGTATTTAACCTCTATGAATGCCCTTTGCCTCCTAATTCTTTCCTCTATTTCCAAAGGGATCATCTTAACAGGTTTTCTGGAAGGACACACCATTTGGATTTATTAGGGAGAAGTTTTTACAATGGAAATCTCTCCTGGTGATAAAAAGCCAGGAAGGTGGCACCAGAAAATTGTCTATCACAACAGTGCAGCTCCTTGTCTTTTGAAACCAGCGAGGGATACCTACGAGAACATAATTGGGAAGCCTTATTCCCTCCACACCACAGCCCTGACCTGGTCCTTCAGACTTCTTTTTGTTCTCCAAATTCAAAATCATTTATATTTGTGTCCTTCAAGGCTGTCGAAACTGTTGTTTTAATGTAGTGTACATTAAAGAGTGCAGGATTCTTAGGGGGAAAGAATAGAGAGAAACGCTATCTTCAGAAGTGTATAGGCCTGGATGGAGGACATGGTGAAAAATAATAGTCTCTTGTTTAGACATCTTTGTTCAGTGAAGGTGCCTATGATTTTGTAGCGATGCTTTCCCACTTACCTTCATGTCTCTGCTGTTGTTCCACATTCTCTAGTAATTCATTATTAATATTTTAATGAACAGTTTTAGGTTTATAAAAAACATGGAAGCATGCCCCAGACAGTTCTCTGTTGCTACACACTCAGTTTCCCTATTATTGCCATCTGACATGGTGTGGTATATTTGCCATAACTAATGAACCTATATTGACACATCAATTATAATCAGCGTTTTATGAACATTTAAAATCTTTATTCATATCCTAGCACCTCAGGCCACCCAGCTTCCAGAAAGCTCTCGGTGCCCTGCAGTCCACAGGCCCTCGGGACGCTCCCTCCTCCGTCAAGATGCCCAGTAGAGGGCTGCTCACAGAAGCCGCAGTGGAGGAGTCCTTGAGGAGAGGTGTGAGGTTGTCTCCGAAACCTGCGTCTGCAAACGTGGGGAGGAAGCCAAAAGGGGCCGCAGAAAAGGAGAGATCTTCAGACAAAAAGTTTAAGCCAAAGGGAAAAGGTGAGTCAAGGGAAACCAGGCTGAAGTGTACCAAGAAACTAAAGATTACCTGTTGAAAATGGAAAATGACAAAGACCAGCTCTGGCGAAGCAGGCCTTTTTAGCTGGCATTTCCGTGACTCTGTTGTTGATAGCCCCAACCTTGGCCTGGTTCCTGTGGCCAAGTGTCACATACAACCACCTTGCAGTCAGTTCCAACTGTATATCTCTAACACGCCAAACTCACAGCTCCTAAACAAAACTCATCGCTGTAGCCCAAACCTGATCTTTTTTTGAGGGTGGGGGGGGGGGGAATCATTGCTCTGGTGGGAGTAGGAAGCCCAGCCTTGCTCCTGAAGAACTCCTGCTGGATTTGAACCTCCAACCCTGTGTGCCTCAGTCCGACTGCACCATCGGGGCTCAGTCCCCAAACCTGATCTTTTAAGGAACTTTGATCTAATTTTTAAAAATTGAAAGCTAATTCACATAATATGAAGCTCATCATTTTAATGTGCAAAATCCTGGGGTTCCTATGACGACAATGTTGTGCATCCTTCACTTCTAACAGACTACAGAGCATTTTCATCACCTCAGAAAGAAGCCTGGCACCCACATGCTCTTCTTCTAGCCCCTGACTCTCCCTAATCCACTTCCTGCCTCTGAAGGGACCAGTTCTGGACATTTCATGTACGTGGAAACTTACTGCACATCGCCATTTGTGACTGGCTTCTTTCACCTCACCTCATATTTTCAACATTCATTCATCTAGTACCATGTATCATTACTTCATTCCTGTTTTACCATTGAGTAATATTCCATTACATGTGGGTCTGTCATGTTTGTTTCTCTCCAACCTATACTTCTGTAGTTAGAGTCCTTTCATCCAGTGTTTCCGACTAAAAATGGAGCCGTCTTCCTGGATCATGGCCCTCATTGTCTACTTGGACAAGATAGCTTTGTCCATTCTACCTCCACTAAGCCTCCCCTCCTGGAACCCCACCTTCTCCCTTCCCAGACCCCACTTTAGCTCAGGATGTCTTCCCTCTCACCTGGATGACTTCCCAGCCCTACACTGTCGCCAGTCTCCATCTGTGCCCCACACTGTGGTGAGAGTAGGAGATCTTCCTTGTTTCCTATCCTGCTTAAAACCTTTCAATGTCTGCCCAGTGCCTTCAGGAGAAAGCTCATCTTGTCTTATAAATCCCTCCAGGACACGCCCCCTCCAAGGCTGCCAGCCTCACCCTCCAGTCAGTAACTCAGCCCAGGGAACACCACCTCCCTGACCCTCCAGGCTCTGTCCTGACCCATCCACCAAGACACTTCAAGTGTTTTAAAATTTTTAAATCTTTAAAATCAGTGGTCAATCTCCAAAGTTTTCCTTGGCTTTCCCTCCACTCTCACCTGGAGCAGAACTCACACATGCTGCCTCACAGCACTCCAAACACTTTCTGGCGGTCTTGTATTTACATCTCTCTTAGGGGGTCCCTTACCTGACCCCTTCACACTGTTCCAATCCCCATTCAAATGTCACAGTGTCACCTTCAGAGAGAAAGTTTCTTGATGTCACCACACTGCTACCTCCCCCAGTCACTCATTTTCTCTTTAGCATCCAAAACAGTCAGTCTGACCTCATAAGCCTCAACCCTTAAAAATATATTAAATGACTGATGTATATTGAATGTAAAATTAACTTTTGGTTTTTAATACACACAATGATAAAGTCACTCATCCAGAAGCCCATTGTAGAAGCTCAAAACTCCATATCCCTGTAAAGCAGCCTTCATTGACCCCCTTTCTCCTACCTCTTTAGAAACTCTTCACCCTTGGCCAGTCTCTTTCTCTTTCTCTCTCTGGCTGCTCATTTGTCTACTTATTTCCTGATCCTGCTTCCTCTTCCTTCCCCTCCCAACTGCAGGCTTTCTCCAACATCCAGCTCTTCGTTCTCAGCTTCAGTGTAAAAGGCATTCCTTCATTTGCATCTGGGTCACTTTATGTGGATGATTTACAAGTCCCCAGAGCTAACTCTAAGTCCTCCCACTACCTGCAACCTTGAAGGACTTCCCTAACTCTTTCAAGATGTGACAAAAGACTCAGCATTCTTAGCAAGGAAAGCTTGGAGTTTATGTAATCACTACAAAGCTTTTCACATCTAAGTCTCATTACGCCTCTATGGGCTTGCATGCCATGCAGTCAGTGGAAAGGATGTGGCAGCCTCAGACTCCTGTGGACTTGGCAAAGTCCACAGTATATTAAGTGCAGGCGAGAGCATCAGGTAAGCCAGTGCTGTCCAGTAGCCACACAATAAGAGCCATATAAGCAATTGTAAGGTCTCTAAGGGCCACTTTCAAAAGAGTAAAAAGAGACAGATGAAATTCATTTTAATAATATATTTTTCTTCACCCAAGATATCAAAACAATTCATTGTGCTCATGCAGAACTTGTACATGTATCAAGAGGGAGTTGTGCAAACAGAACAAGGGAAAAATTGTGTGATCTAAAATCAGGAAAGGTGAATGACAGCATGTGTCCACTCAAATTATCTGTGCTAGTCACCTAATCTGGTGTCAACTTAAGGCTTAAGAGTGTAGGGGTAGAGTCTAGTCTGTCAATCTGGAGATTGTCAATGAGACAATCAGAGAATTCTGGGAAATCTGGTACTTCCTTCTTGGAAGCAGGAGACACTCTCTCTCTCACTCCCTGGGAGACACTTGACTGGCAAGACTGACTCCCTGCAAGACATCCCTGAGGAGAAGGCTCATAAACCTACCCTGATGTGGCCAGAAACCTGGACCTAGAGAAGCTACATGGAGACTCCTGCCAGCGCTGAGTGCCAAAGACTTTCTACCCACTGGCTTGTAATCATCCTGCATTTGGCATCATTGCATGTTGTAGATTGCTGTCAGACATATGGGCTAATATCGGACTTATGAACTTGATCTAGACTGGGCTGCGATGTTTTCTTAATGTACAATTACCTTTGTATAAAACTCTCTCATCTATGTGTGTGTGTGCTCATGGATTTGTTTCTCTAGTCTACCAGGACGAACATATTATCAGTATGTGGAGCAAGTAATCGAAGAAGCTGGCTTATATGAAGAAGAATGCAGCAACAGGATTGGAGGAAGGCTGATTCCCAATCTGCGATCTGCAGATGACACGATCTTGATTGCTGAAAGTGAGAAGGATTTGAGGCATTTGCTGACGAAGAAAAATGATTGCTGCCTTCCACGTGAATTACCAGTCAAGGGAAATAAGACCCAAACTCTCACAACTGGACCAATCGACCATGATAAATGGAGGAAAAGGTGAAGCTGTCAAGCATTTTGTCTTGCTTGGATCCACGATCGATGCGCATGGAAATAGCAGTCAAGAGGTCAAAAGATGGAATTGGGGTCAAGATGGTGTCCAGTTAGAATCAACATCCCACCCCCACAGTGCATCTGCTGTTAGACAGAAAATTAAGAGCAAGGAGGTCAATATTGGGAGGCTGAGTGCTAAGAACAGTTTCAGTGCACTAGGGTCTGATTCAGCCCCCTCCCCCACGCCCGTGATTTTCATCCGTGGAGCAATTTGAGAACTTGCTGAAATGCTCTAAGTTCACTCAGGAATCTTCCTGAGGGCTCCGATAATTCTCACCAGATCCAGAGGGATGGTATCTGCCACCCTTTCCTATATTCAAGATCCAAGACCTTCAGCAAATAGTAATTTCCCCAGGGTGCTGCCTAAAGGTGGTTGTGTTAGTCTTTATAGATGTGTGTGTGTGTGTATTATACAAAGGGTAATTGTACATTAAGAAAACATCTAAAAAATCTCAGCCCAGTCAAGATCAAGTCCATAAATCTGATATTAGCCCATATGTCAGATAACAATCTATACTTGATCTTAGCCAAAAGGCTGAGAAACGATTGTCTGATATCAATCTATAAAGTCCTCTTCAGACTCATGAAGCACGTGCAATGACACCAGGACAATCACAGGCCAGTGGGTGCAGAGTCCTGTGTGTCCAGTGACAGCGGAAGCATTTCCGCACTGACAGGGGTCTCCTGTGGCTCCTCCAGTTTCCAGGGCTCAGGGTCTATCAGCATGTTGCCATGTGTCTCGTCAGCTGCAACGTCTCTCAGGGAGTCAGCCTTGTGTCTTGTCAGTAGAGCATCCCCAAGGGACTAAGAATAAAGTGACCAGACATCCAGTTTTTGGCAGGACAGTCCAAATTTTAAACAATTTTTCCAGTGTCCTTTGGCATTTTTAAAAAGTCCCAATTTTTGGAAAGAATGCATGAAAAGCTAGGAAATAGCGGGAGAATGGAAAGGGAATATATCTCCTCTAGGCACACCCCCCCAATCAATGGTGTCCCACTTTACCAATGTTAAAATTAGGTCACTCTAACTAAGTAGTGAGTCTCACCTCCAAGGAGGGAATATAGCTGGATTTCCCAGCATTCTCAGAAGAGAGTCATGCCCACACAGAGGTTTCATTGGCTATGACAAGATTGACAGGCTAGACTCCACCCTACACCCTTACTCCTCAAATTGACACCAGATGAAGTGACTGTCACAGTGGTCATAATCCCAGGCTCATGGAGAGCCTCTGAGAACTAGCCATAAAACCTCACACTGGATTTCCCTTCTCTACTATTCACACTGCTCCTGCATTCTCCCAGTTGGCATCTTCCCTTCCCTGCCAAGAAAGAAGTGACTACATCAGCCATCCTCTTTCCCCATCTCCCCAGTTTCATACCTGCCAGCATGAGTAGATAATTAGATGCTAATTTGCAGCAATTGTAGAACCCCTAGGATATTTACACGTCAGAACACAGATCCCCAGTGCATAGCCTGCAGTGCTGTGCAGACCAGAGGCAGGAGTGACACAGAACTGCAGCCAGGAGAGAATTCAGATCCAGCCAGCCTCAAACCCACTGTGCTAATCTGGTTCCCCTTCCCTGGGGGATGGTATGGCACAGCTCTAATACCAGGCCACCCCACAGGCCCATTACTTTTTAAAGTGTTTTTTTTAAATGCTTATAATTTCAAGCTGTGTTTCTTTGTGTAACTTTGAATGTAAGCCACCAGGAACCTGGTTTATTAGCGTAATATTAATATAACAAGAAGGCAGAACTCTACCCCAGAGCACAGCCTAGGATTTTAACATAACAAAAGCGGAAAAGCCAAGGGTTGAAAGCCACAACCCAAGCCAAAAACTGGCTCTATCAGTTGTGGGCTTCACAAAGAGTCTTTAACAGACTGAAAATTGTGGTCAGAAAGTCCATACCAGCCCATTCCCACACAGCAGGCCTGCCCCAACACAGCCCAGTGGCAAACCCACAGTCACTGGACTCTGCCCACCCTCTGAGGCCCCCCTACTGCTGCCAGCCACTGAGTTGCCATGCACCTCACCTACACAGCAGTCCAACCCACAACCATAGTAGGCCGCAGATAGTCCCTGAAACCAGTCTTACCAGTCACACAGTGAAAGAGTTCAGGTCCCTTCAGTCTCCCAGTAACATGGCACCCAGTTCTTACAAAACAACACACAGAGAGCAACATACCTCAACAAGAGAAAGAAAACACAAGATAACAGACCTCACTAACAGAGTAGAAGAGGTGGGGAATCGTTCCAGCAATCTCAAGGATAATCAGGCAGACATCAACAACAGGAAAGACAGTCAAACAAGATCATCAAAGAGGCAGTAGAAAACCAGAGAACAATAACCGATTCTATGGCGAAGACACTATTTGAATAATTTGTCTTCCAGAACAAGACACAACAAAGAAGTCAACAGAAAAAATAGCAAGGAAATTCCTGGAAGCAAACTTCCCTGCCTTAATGAATGGGATTCAAATATTCACACAGGAAGTAGATGTAAGGTGATGGAGTGCCGCAAGAGCCGAACGGGAGCCGAATTAGAGTAAAATAAACAAGTTTTATGGGGGAGGTACTAGCTCGGCGAGGTCCACTGGTCTGAGGGGTTGGGGACCACTGGAGCTGTGCCAGGAGGTAAAATGGCTGCTCTTTTATAGCCTTGGGGCACATGGGTAGGACTTTAGTGCCCATTTAAGGTAAAGGAATTGGGAATTGGAGGTTAAAGGTATGTCCAGGTCCTTACATAATGCAGAGCAGGCTGCAAGGTTAGGGAGAGCTGTATCAGCCAGATATCTGATTCAAGGAGGTAAGGAAGGGTCAGGCCCAAACCAACCACAGCAAGCCAACCTAACATTCCCAACTTTATGGTCATAGGGATAGGGGCTACAACGCTTCTGGCTTCATGCTGGCTTTGAGACGAAGTTGGGGAGGGTTTAAGCATTGGGAAATGTCAGGCTTCTGCCGGAGGGGGTCTTGGTATTGTTACAATTTTGTCCAGGGTCTGAGTAGCAAAGGGGTCATATTTGTAAAAACAGGTTATGGAACAGGGCAACTCCAACCACCGGCTGAAAGGTTTCAGTCGTTTGGGCCCAATTGAATGGTTGAGGTAGGGGTACAGCCGCTTGAAGGAGACCTGTGGAGAGCAACACAAAGAAAACAAGAGGAAAGGTTCACTACATTAGTGTTGTTGAAAAGGGCTGCCCCTTCCTGAGTAACAGTGGTGAGCCCGGAAAAAGGCTTTCATGGACTTTTGTAATCTGTTCCTGGAGTTCTTCCTGGGTTTGCCAGATTAACCGTGTCTGGTCAGCAAGGCTTGATTACACAGGAAGCACTGGAGAGGGTGTGACCACATTTCAGGGGTGCAACAGAGGAGTCGGACAGGCATTGACACAAGAGACTGACAGCCTTCTTTGGTGATGACTTGCGAATGGGTCCCTGAACTGTCAACCCAGCTTTTGGTAACCACGGACTGTCATCAGTGGCTAGGCTTTATGGAAGCCAACATCTGAAAAGGAAAAAGAAAGAGCAAAGCGCAACATAACTTAGCCCTAGACAGGCTTTTTGATTAACATTCCATTTGGCCAGAGCAGTTACCGCAAAGTTTAGTCTGAAGACACATAACAAAGGGGTGTTTTAGATAGAGGAAGATGCATGCTGAAAGCATTAGAGCTTTAAAGAGAAAGCCTGGTTAACTCCAGGTGGGGGCGGAAGCTTGCGTGTGACTAGTAGGGCAAGATTCCGGGGAAGCTCGCTAGACTGGCATTAGATGGTACCACTTGAGCAGGCTCAGTAGCTTGACAGCCAATGGGGTGGTCAAGATTACAGTGTAGGTTTTTTTTAACCATGGCTTGAGACCAAGGCCAGGCAAATGAGGAGCTTCAGCAGCACTTGATTGCCTGAAGAGAGGCTGGGTGTGTAAGGTCCAGGGAAGGCGTTCTCAGTTTCTGGGAGTTGCTGGTCGGCAAAAGACCTGAGAAGGTTTGGGAGCAGAGACAGTGGATAAATATAAGACCAGGGGGGATTTGGTGTCTGGTAGGGAGTAGGATAACATATCTGGCCTTAGAGCTCAAGGAGAGGTGCGAAGGCAGGTTAGCATAATAGGGAGGAAAGTTGGCTACGAAAGGTGTATTTCTAGAGAGAGTTTTGTTAGCAGGAACTGAAGGAGCCCATTAGGCTCGCTTAACCTCACTGGACGACTTAGGGCGGTACGGGATATGCAGCTTCCAGGTGATATTAAGGGTTGCTGATATTTGTTGAAATACCTGAGAAATAAAGGCTGGACCATTGTCAGACGCGATGGAGTGGGGAAGGTCCAACCTGGAAATGATGGTTTTGAGTAGGGTTTGAGTGACCACGTTTGCTTTTCATTGCTGGTAGGAAAGGCTTCCACCATTTATCCTGAAAAAGTGTCTATAAGGGTTAGTAGGTATTTGAGGCGTTTGAGCAGGGGTATATGAGTAAAGTCTACTTTTCCGTTATTTCCTGGGAGGTGTTCCCTTGGTGGAGATTTTTTGACTGCTGGTGGCTGCTTCTGCAGCTGCGCGGACACGACAGGTTGAGTGAGGCTGTTAGGAGTATGGTGGGAGGCAATTACTGGTGTTGAGAGATTCCATACCTGAGGATTAACCTGAGCAAGGTCATGGTCTAGAGACTTGGGAACTAGCTGGAAAGGGGGGGCGGTCCAACTGCTGGAGCTACTGGTCTTATGAGCTGCTGGTAAGGACAGCAGGTAGAAGGAAGGTGTAGAAAAGGGGTGCCTGAGATGTTATGGAAATGGTGGTAATGAGGTGTTAGAGGATATTTTTGTTTAGGAGGGGAACTGGACAGGAGGAGATAATAAAGAAAGTGTGGGGAGGGAGAAAAAAGGGGGGATGCTGTTCAAAACACTTGACAAAATGGGGAGTTTTATTTAGCATTGAGGAGGTATCATAAATTCTCATACAGGAGTGGTGGAGTGCATAGTATGCTCGGTGTAAGAGGCGCGCATTCCCTGTGTCCAACAGAAAAAGAGATGGACTTATCTGTTACCCTGATAGTGACCCTGGGCACAACAAGAGTGATTGGGGTTTCTGAGATCAGGCGCCTTCAATCATTAGCTAGCCCCAACAGTTTACCAGCCGAGAAGGGCTGTTCTGTAGCTCCAGCTGACTCCAGCCGTGGAGACGCCCGGGGAAGCCCACAAGCAGACAGTCAGACTTCCAGTGCCCCATTTGACGGCAGGTGGGGCACGGCTTGGTGGGATGTCTGGGGTTGGGGTGCTGGTGGGACCAGGGTCCTTCCTTGCCACACTTAACACAAGCTCCCAGCGGAGCCGGATCCCGTTTCGTGTGGAGGCGCTTTTCTCCTGCCCCTTCTCTGCCGGCCTCAGGGCTGCCACTGGAACTTGGGTCTGCAGCGCCAACTTTTGTTTAACCTGGACAGGTACTGCTGCCTCTTGGCATAGAAGTCTGTTTGCTTGTTTGTCTTAAAGGCCATTTTAACCAAATCCTGTAACGGGGTTTGTAATCCAGCCTTGTAATTTCCGCTTTATATCAGAGTCGGATTGGGAAATAAAGTGGAAGGTCAGTACTGCGGCACTGGCAGGAGTTTTGGGGTCTAATTTAACTAAACTGGATAAGAACTTCTTGGAGGCGGTTAAGAAAAAAAAGGCAGAGACAGGGGATGGAAGGAATGAGAAAGGAGAGTGGTGTCGCTCAGAGGGGACCAGAAGGGACCGGGAGGGAACGGTGGACAGCTGCGGTGGATGACGGACCCCTTGAGGCCTGCTGACCGCATGGTCCCTCTGCAAACCACAACGGATGGGGAGAAGCAGCGATTTGGGGCTAGAAGGAGCGGGGCTGTTGAGAAGCGCGCTCTAAGAGAAACTTCTGGGGCGAGAGAAACCACGCGGGGTGGGCAGCTGCGGACAAAAGACAGGAGGGGCACGGACTGGGCTGACGGGTTGCTAGCGTGCAAACTAGCGGAGAGTTAGAAACGGAAGTGGGGCTACCAAAAACTGCGTTGGGAGGAGGCCTTGGGGGGAAATTGCAACAATTGGGGGTCCCCAGCAAGAAACAAGGAAGGCTACACTTGGAGGAAGGTTTTCCGAAATGTCAGCGAGGAGAACTTGGGAAGTGGGGCACAGGGTACCAGGATGAGCTAGACCTGAGAATTCAAAGGCCACTCCTAAGAACAAAGGACGGCTAGGCGCCTTTGGCAGAGAGTGCCAGACTGCGGCAATTTGCAGACAACCCAAAGGGGTTTGGGGATGAGGTTTGGTCCGAATCGCCCAGGATGCCCGCTGCCTCGGAGAGTTTCTTCCCCTGAGACAAAGTGTCCCCTGTGTCGGGAGTGAACTCGGAGGGAACGGATAGGTTCCACCCCTCCCTGCCCCCCACCAATGAGACGTCTCTCTATTCCAGGGTTTGCAGAACGGAGCAAAGCCCCACCTGGCGCGGCTAAGCAGGCAGGGCTGGCGGGGCAGGCACTCACCGGAGCGCAAAGTTGATCACGCAGCAGCTCTTCACAGCCGGGTTCGGTTGGAGAAAAGTTCCTGGGGGGACCAGCGCCCTCGGTTGACAGCTGAGGGGGTCCCCACCACCGAGGGGGTCCCCAATTCCCGGGTTTCGGGACCAAAATGTAAGGTGCTTGAGCGCCGCAGGAGACGAATGATCGCCGAATTATAGTCAAATAAACAAGTTTTGTGGGGGAGGTACTAGCTTGGGCGAGGTCCAGCGGTCTGAGGGGTTGGGGTCCACTAGAGTCTCGCCAGGAGGCAAACTGGCTGCTCTTTTATAATCCTGGGGCACATGGGTAGGACTTTAGTGCCCATTTAAGGTAAAAGAATTGGGGGTTGGAGGTTAAAGGTATGTCCAGGTCCTTACGGAATGCAGAGCAGGCTGCAAGGTTACGGAGAGCTGTATCAGCCAGATATTCAAGGAGGTGGGGGAGGGGGAGGCCCAAAACGGCCACAGCAAGCCAACCTAAAGGTAGATAGCACACCAATTAGACTAAACCCCAGGAAGAACTCATCAAGGCACATAATAGTTAAATTATCCAACTTCGAGTAAAAAAGAGAAAATTTTAAGAGCAGCAAGGAAAAAAAAGGTGATTGTATACAAAGGAGCTCAGGTAAAAATATGCTCAGACCTAACAGGAGATTCCATGAAGAGGAGGAGAGAGTGGAGTAACATCTTTTGAAAGCTGAAAGAAAAAAAGTCAACCCAAGAATCCTTTACCTTGCCAAACTATTTATTAAGATAGACTTCCTGGACAAGGAAAAACTCAAAGAATACGCAATAAGACACCCAACCCTCTGGAAAATCCTTGTAGTCAGGAGACCGACACCCAGCAGCACAAGAAGGAGACTGCCATAAAGCACAGCTCCATCTAGAGGTCATCACACTGAAAACTACCAAAAATAACTGCCTCCGGTGAAAAGAAGGCCAGAATGAAGTCCCCACATAAAGGCAGCATACTGGTATGAAGGGGGTTAGGAAAACAGCCAACACAAAAGGTATGAGATGATAGCAATGAATCCAGAGATGGTCATAATAACTCCAAATGTCAATGGCCTGAATTTGCCTATGAAAAGACAAAGGTTAGCACACTGGCTTAACAAACATGTCCCATCGTTTGTTGCCTGCAAGAGAAACAGGTTAAGCTCACAGACAAAAATAAACTAAGAATAAAAGTCTGGTGGAAAATATGCCAGGCCATAGCAACTTTTTTGTTTTTGTTTTTTGTTTTTTGGGCATCACTGCTCTCCGGCGGTGGGAGTAGGAGGCCCAGTCCCACTGCTGGAATTGAACCTCCATCCCAGTGGGCCGCAGTCCCACGCACAACCACTACGCCACCGGGGCTCAGCCCCATAGCAACTTTTAAAAAAGCAGGGGTTGCAACCCTAATTGCCAACAAAATTGACCTCAAGTTGCAAACTATAGCAAGAGAGAAAGATGGGCACTACATAAGTTGAAAGAATCATTAGACCAGGAAGCAATAAGTACAATAAATGTATACGTGCCTAATGAGAGACCCATGAAGGTCATCAAACTATTCAAAAGACGAAAGGAAAAAATCAGACTCAACAGTCATAGCAGGTGAGTTCACTATACTGCTATCAGAAAAAGATAAGCCACTGGAAAACAAGCTCAGCAAGCAGGCTACAGAGTTGAACATCACAATTAGACAACTGGACCTGATAGTCAATTAAAGAGCTCTCCATTTAAATGCAAAAGCATTCACATTCTTTTCTAATGTACATGGCTCGTTTTCAAAAATAGATTACATGCTGACACACAAGTAGAGCCAGAGTAAATTTGGATACATAGTAATCACTGATGTCCCTCTTGGAATACCACACCATAAAGCTGGAGATTAACAAAAGGATGACCAGAAAAACGGGTAAACAAGTGAAGGATGAATAATGATATTCTGCAACACGAATGGGCACAGGCTCAGATTAGCAAAGACATTAGGAAGTTTCTAGAAACTAGTAAGAATGAGAATATAATGTACCAAAACCTGTGGGATGCAAAAAAGTTATCTGAGGAAGTTTGATAGTGATTAATGCATATATGAAAAAGGAAGAGAGAATGATGACTGACGCACTATCAAAAAACCTCAAGCAATTAGAATAGAGTCAAAGAACAACTCATCCAATAGCAAAAGAAAAAGAAATCATAAATATCAGGGCAGTGATAAATGAGTGGGAAGACAAGAGAATAATGAAAAAAATTGGCTGAGCCCCGGTGGTATAGTGATTGAGTGCGGGACTGCGGCCCATGGACTTGGCAGTTCAAATCCACCAGCAGCTCTCCAGGAGCAAGGCTGGGTAGCTCCCACGACCACCAGGGGGCAGTGATGCCCCCTCAAAAAAAGCAATGCAGCTGATTCTTTGAAAGGATCATCAGAATGGACAAACTGCTGGCAACTTTAATCAAGGAAAGGCAGGACCAAACATCAATAGCCAGGGCAAGGGATGAAACTGGAGAAATCACAATGGACCCCAGCTAAGTTAAAAGCATAATCACAAAGTACTATGAAGTCTTTATTTTAATAAATTCAACAATGTGGAAGACATGGGCAAATACTTGGAAAAACAATTCCTCTCTAGATTATTCCATATAAAGGTCAAGACCCTCAACAGACCCATAGCAAAAGAAGAAGAAATAGATATGGTTGTCCAGAAACTGCCAATGAAAAAAACTCTTGAACCAGACGGTTTCACAGGAGAATTCTACCAAGCATTCAGGGAAGAACTGACACCAATACTCCACAAAGTATTCCAGAGGATAGAAAAAGATGTCGAACTCCCAAACTCATTCTACAAAGTCAGTATAGCTTTGAATCTCAAACAGGGCAAAGATAGCCAAAGGAATAGAGAATGACAGACTGATGCCTTTAATGAACATAGATACAAAACTCCTTAAGAAAATATTGGCCAATAGAATACAAAAGTTTATAAAACATATCATTCATCATGATCAGGTGGGATTCATTCCAGGGATGCAGGGATGGTTTATCATTCAAAAGTCCATCAATACTATTCACCATATTGATAAGAAAAAAGATAAGGATCAGAAGATAATATCAATAGATGTGGTAAAAGCATTTGACAATATCTAACACTCATTCCTCATTAAGAAACTCAAGAAAATAGGAATTGAAGGAAATGTTCTCAACTTAATACAAGCTATTTACAAAAAAGTCAACAGTCAGCATCATTGTCAACAGAGAAAAGACTAAGACAAGCCCACAAAAAGGGGGACCAGACAAGGATGCCCTTTGTCCCCACTTTTTTCCAGCATTACCACTAAAGGTATCCCTCTAGGAAAGGAGGAGGTGAAACTATTGCCAAGAATAAATTGAAGTATCTAGGGATATATCTAACCAAGAAAACAAAAGGCTTATACAAGGAAAACTACAGATCCCCATCTTGAAAAGCACCCTCAACAAATGGAAGAATACCCCATGCTCATGGAATGGAAGACTCAATATAGTAAAGATGTTACTCTTACCTAAGGCACTATATAAGTTTAACATTATTCCAATTCATAACACCAACAGCCTTTTTCAAATAGTTGGGAATACTGACCACCAATTTCATATAGAGGAAAAGAATGCCAGAATTAGCAGAGAACTCCTTAAGACGAAGGACAAAGTAGAGGAGCTCACCTTACCAAACTTTAACACTTACTATACAGCCACAGACAAAACAATATGGTATTGGAATAAAGACAGATACTCAGACCAATGGAAAAGAATAGAGAACTCAGAAATAAAGCCATCAACATATAGACAATTGTTCTTCAACAAGTGGGAGGTGGATGCCTTCTTTCACAAGTGGAGCTGGAAACAATGGATATCCACCTGTAGAAAAATAAAACTAGACCTCGCCCCAGGCACAAGAACAAACTCAAAGTGTATCACAGACCTAGAAGCAAAACTCCAAACTCTCTGGACCACCAACAAAGGAAACAGGATCAACCTAAGGACCATGGCGCAGGGAATGCATAGGCTAACTGTAATAGGGAAGGGTACACACACAGATGACAAACACAGAGGAAGCTGAAATGGGCAAGTTGGATATAGTAGGGATAAAACACCTGTGTGCATCAAAAAACTTCACCAAGAAAGTAACAAGAGAACCCACAGACTCAGAGAGAATTTTTAGCAAATGACGGAACAGACAAAGGATTTATTACTAAAATCTACAGTTCCCTCCTAGCCTGCAAAAAGAAGAAAACAGTTAAGTGGGCAGAAGACTTGAACAGAAGTTTCTCTGGGAGGAGACTCAAATGCCAATAAACATATGAGAAAATGCTCCTGATAGTTAGCCATCAGAGAAATGCAAATTAAAACAACTATGAGATATCCCCTAATACCTTTGAGAACAGCCCAAATCAGACAATCAGAGAATAGCAAATGTTGGCAGGGATGTGGCAAGAAAGGAACTCTTTTCCCCTGCTGATGGTCATGTACACATGTACAGCAAAGTTGTGTTAGTCCAGGTAGATTAAAGGAACAAATTCAAGGACACGCATATCGATATAAGGAAAGGGTTTATATACAAAAGGAATGGGACATGGAGAAAGCATCCCAGCCCAGTCCAGTCCAAAGTCATAAGTCTGATATTAACCCATATGCCCGAAATCAGTCTATAAAGTCTTCTTCCAACTCACGAAGTCACAGGTCAGTGGGTGCAGAATCCCGGTGCCAGCAGGGCACCTCGCCTCCAGGGCTCAGGATCCATCGACAGCAGAAGCAACTCATTGCTGGCAGAGGTCTCCATTTGGCCGCCCCAGCTTCAGAGGTCTGGTTCCATCAGGACAAAGCCATGTAGTCTCTCCGCCGGCTCCTCCAGCTTCTCGAACGCTGCCAGCTTGTCTTGTCCATGATTAATCGTCTCTCTGAAACTAACTCCCAACAACTGGGTAAGATAGCTTCTCATCTTCACGAGAGAAATATCGCGAGATTTTCCAGAAGTCTCAGGAGAAAGCCATGCCCATATAGAGGCCTCATTGGCTACTCAATGGCTATCTCCAGATTAACAGGCCAGACTCCACCCCTACATCTCAATCATAAAATTAACATAAGCACATGACTGCCACAAAAGTCACCTGGCAATATTTAAAGCAAATGGAGATTGAACTACTTATGACCCAGTATTCCCTCTACTGATCACATACCCAGAAGAAGTAAGAAATAGACCAGGACTGGTCATCTGTGCTCCAATGTTTATTGCGATGCAATTCACAATTGAAAAGTACTGAAAATACCCTAAATGTCCATGATAGATGAGTGGATTAAAAAAATCTGGCACAGGCTGAGCCCCGGTGGCGTAGTGGTTGTGCACGGGACTGCAGCCTACTGGCATGGAGGTTCAATTCCAGCTCCACAGGAGCAAAGGCTGGGTCTCCTACTCCCACCACCAGAGGGCAGTGATGCCAAAAAAAAAAAAAACAAACAAAAAGAAAACTCTGGCACATACACACTATGGAGTACTATGGAGTACTATGCATCATTAAAAAGCACTGATGATCACACAAAGCACATTGTCTCATGGGAAGAGTTGGAAGAAATTATGCTAAGCGAAGTTAGCCAATCACAAAGGAACAAGTACAACATGAGTCCACTGAGATAAGTATAATCTGCAGAGTAGGTATAGAAGAAAAGCCACTTATCTCATACTTTACAGGCTGAGGTACAGGCAATCACAGACTAAGCCCAAGGATGTACATGTCATTCCAACACAAGGAAGGGAAAGAGGGAGGGGAGAAAAAGGGGGTGGGAGAAGAGGGAGACAAGGCACTGGGGGAGAAGGGCACTAATCCACCCATGGGAAGGATATTGGTTATGTCGCCATAGAAATTGGAGTATGAGAAAGACCCACCGCAGTGCACCAAACCTTGAGGACAGCATAGCCACATGGAGCTACTCATGAACAGAGAGGTCTTCAGGGCAGGCTCCAATCAAAACCAAACTGACACACACACAACACCAAGAAGCATGTGCAACAGAGAAAAACACTAAGCCTACAGGTTGGGGAGAGGGGACAGCCTATCAAGCCCACACAGAAGCAAATCAAGAAGGAAAGAGAGCAAGGGACTGACGAGGCTTCAGACTGGCACACCAAGCCCTGATCATGACTCCTTGCAGGGACTTGCTAAGGCACAGCGAGGACTGAAGGGCCAACAGCAGCTTGAGAATTGATGTCCGCTACTGGAGCATACTGAGACAGAGGGCAATACTGGGTACACAAGGGGTACACAATACAGGGTACACAACACTGGGTACACAAAGTGGTGTCTGGTGTGACCACCCCAAGAGTGGGGCAAACCAAGATGGAAGCATAACAGAGCAGAAGCAAATCAAAGCCCCGAGGAGCCCCCAAATAGACTTCGGGCTAAGAAGGGCAATTCCTGGATACCGCCCCCTCCCCCCAGGACCAGTGAGGAGATCATCATTAAGATCAGCAGACAGACCTGCAATTATGTATGGTTTTTTGTTTTTCTTTTTATTCAATCTTTTTTTTTTTTTTTTTTTTGTCTCGTTGTTGTCTTGCATACCAATATAAGATAGGCACGGGAAACGAGCCTGAGAAGAAAACAAAGGGACTAATAATTGCGGGGGGGATTTTTTTGGGAGGAGGAGGCGGGGGGGGGGGGAAGGAGTGGTGAACAAACAATGCCATAGATAGGGGAACAACTAGGGAATTAAAAGCAACAGTGAGGAGGATAGAGAGATCCCAGAGCTGTTGGAGCAACAGCGATCTAGCGAAGAAGAATTACTAAGAGGCAGAAAGGCAAGCGTGATGGTGGGGCAGGAGGAAAGTAAACGAAAGCAGGAAAGATGTAGAAAGCAATGCTATGGATAGAGGTATAAACATAGGTGTGCACTTATGTAAATATATTCATTAATAAAAATAGAGTTTGGCATAAGTACCTTGAGGAAGTGAATGACTTTGGGTCTCTGCTGAAGCCCTCCCTCAACACAAGAACACTTTGTCCTAACAAGCTGGCATTCAGTGATGCTCATTCTCCCACCAAGATTGCTGAAGACAAAGTGGATGCATAAGCAAATGTGGTGAAGAAAGCTGATGGTGCCCAGATATCAAAAGATATAGCATCTGGGGTCTTAAAGACTTAAAATTAAGCAAATAGTCATCTAGTGGAGAACCAATAAGCCTTCATGGAATAAGCACACTAGTCTGTGCAATCAGGCATTAGAAGACACTGCCCGCGCCAACTCTTCCCCCCAACACACACACCAAAAAAATATTGCTGAGGGCTGAGCCCTGGTGGCATAGTGGTTGTGCGCGGGACTGCGGCCCACTGGGACGGAGGTTTAGTTCCAGCAGTGGGGCTGGGCCTCCTACTCCCACCACCGGAGAGCAGTGATGCCAATATATATATATATATCTGAGAATGAGGGGATTCGTAGCAGAGGCCCAATACCCATCTGTAGTCAATAGGAAATCCCCTCATAGAAGGGTCATAAGAAAGGGATGAGTCAGCCAGGACACAGTATAGCATTGATGAAACAAACATACAATATTCCTCTGGTTCCTTGAGGCTTCCTCACCTCCCACTATCACAACCCCAGGCTTGCCTTTCAGTTGTGGTTAGATGGGAGCATATGCACTGGTACAGATAAGAGCTCATGACACATGAATCCAGATCTGATAAACCCCTCAAGAACAGAAATGGGAGTAGCAATACCAGGAGGGTAAAGGGAAGGTGGGAGGATGATGGGAGAAAGGGGGAACCAATCACAATGACCAACCCATAACCCCCTACCCCCTGCCCTGAGGGGAATGAACAACAGAAATGTGGGTGAAGGGATTGGTTTATTATATTACAAATAATCAGTTTGTTATTATACAATATAATAATAATGTATAGCTTATCAAGAGCTCATGAGGGTGGAAGGGAGGGAAGGATGGAAAAAAAGAGGAACTGATTCCAAGGGCTTTGTGTTAGTCTGGGTAGACTAGAGAAACAAATTCATTGACATGCATATGGATATAAGGGAAAGATTTATATACAAGGGAAAGGTTTATATACATTGAGAAAGCATCTCAACCCAGTCCAGTCCAAGGTCATAAATCCAACATTAGCCCATATGTCTGATACCAGTCTATAAAGTCTCCTTCTGACTCACAGATTACGTGCAGTGGAAGCATTCTGGTGCTGGCGGGGGTCCCCTCATGGCTCCTCACTTCCAGGGCTCAGAGTCTATCAACAGCATCCAGTGACAGTAGAAGCAACTCAGTGATGGTGGGGGTCTCTATGTGGTTTCTCCAGCTTCAGAAGTTTGGTTCCATCAGGGTAAGGCCATGTGACTTCTCCTCCAGCTCCTCCATTTCCTTGGACCCTTCCATCTTTTCTTGTCAGTGGTTTGTCATCTTGGAGACTCAGTCTAGTCTCTTTTGTCCAATTGGGAACTACTCTGAGTCGTCCCAGCATTCTCAGCAGAAAGCCATGCCCACACAGAGGCCTCATTGGCTATCTCCCAATTAACAGATTCCACCCCTACATCCCAATCATGAAATTGACATCACATAGGCTCAAATAGAAAGCAAATATTTGGAGAATGATAATGGAAACATATGTATAACTATGCTCAATACAATTGATGTATGGGCTTTATCAGAGCTGTAAGAGCTCCCAATAAGATGAACTTAAAAAAAATCAAAAGATGGGTTGTATGAGTTAAATTTCCTGTCCAAGACCTTTATGGAATACTGAAAAGCAAAGATATGACTTTGAGGACTTGGGTGTGCCTGACCCAAGCCATGGTATTCTCCATGGCCTCGGACGCGTGTGAAAGTTGGACGTTGGAAAAGAAGACCAAAGACGGAGCAATGCATTTGAAGCGCGGTGCTGGAGATGACTACTGAAAGTCCAAACAAATCTGCCTTGGGAGAAGTGCAGCCAGCGTGCTCCTGAAGAGGTCAGGAGGGCAAGACTCCATCATGCATACTTTGGACATCTTGTAAGGAGACATCAGTGTCTGGAGAAGCACATCCTACTGGAAGAGTGGCAGTGAAGGAGAGGACGGTCCTCAAGGATGGGTGGACACTGTGGTTGCAGCAGGGGTCGCGACAGAGGAACGATTGTGTGAGGATGGTGCAGGACCGGGCAGGGTGGCACTGGGCCGTCTCTCAAGTTCCTATGGGTCAGAACTGGCTCAATGGTACCAAACTACAACAACAACGAGACATCAAAATCGTTGTCACTTGAGCATTTATCAAGATGAAATTGTAGCTAAGTGAATCGAGATAGCTTACATTTTTTCTCATGTAATTTGACACTGAACACACATTTTATGTGATCCTCTCCTACCGCAAGGGCTCAGTAGCCATGTGTGCCTAAACCAAACCAAAGCAAAGAACGAAAACAAGCCCTAAGCCTGTTGTCAAGTCCATTCTGACTCATGGCAGGTGAGCCCGCGTGTTAGAGAGAGCAGCGGCACCCTGGGTGTCGAGGATGTTGTTTTCTTCCGAGGACGAGAATCATGAGGGACGCAGGTGCCGAGTCTTTCTCTGAGACACCGCTGAATGCGTTCAAGCCATCCCTTGGGCTTTGTAGTAGAATGCAAATCATTGTACACCCAGGACCCGACTCACTGCCACAGGTCGTTTCTGCTCCCACTGGCCCTGTAGAACAGGGTACAACGCCTGTTTCCAAGACTGGCTCTCCTTATGGGAATGAAAGCCTCCTTTGTCTCCCATGGACCACCACACTGGACCCGCAGGTTGGGCCCTGGAGCCACAAGTGAGTGGCAAGCACAGTAACGGCCCAGGACACATAGCCGAGCGCCTGCTCGGTCATCTTTCCCCCGTGCACGCTCTCGGGGGTTTTGGTGACTGACTCCTCTCTAAGTGTTCACTCTAGACCCCTCCAATGACCCTGTCTGGACTTCTCAGAAAGGTCATCTTTCTGAAGTACAAGAAGATTCCAGGCCCTTCTTGCCCAGGGGCAGTGTTTCCTAGGAAGCAAGTCTATCATCTCCCTTCCCAGCCCCATTCCCACCATCACGGAAGCAGCCCTTATGGCTGACTTTCCTCAAAACCAACACTGGCCCCCAAACCTTCCGGGGCCTCAGTTGCTAGACTTGTGTGATACCGTGTTCCCCCGAAAATAAGGCCTGCCCATAAAATAAGCCCTAGCAGGGTTTCTAAGCATTTGCGCACTCAATAAGCCCTACCCCGAAAATAAGACCTAGTGATGGGTGTGGCTACGCAGCGTATCTGCACAACCCACACATTTCGTCGCAGAGCAGTGACGAAGATGGGCAGCCCTTCTCATCTGCCCCATCCTGACCTATCTGCAGACTCTTCATATTGCAATAAACAAGCCATTCAAAGACCCTTTGTGCATGAACATTAACAACTACAATGAAAGTTGAATGACAAGCAATCGACGTGGAAATTTTTTGAAACCTCGCCTGCAAGAGGTCGTGATTTGGGTGAAGAATTCATGGGATAAAATCACGAACAGTGTGGTTGCCGATGCACTCCAAGCTGGTTACATGGATAAGAACTGCTCATTGAATGAGAACTCTCCTGCTCGACATGGGGAATTGGGGCCACTGGTTCTAAAGGAAATAGTCGCAAGACATTTGGGGGTTAGAGAGTGATGATGATGTTCCAGAAGAAGATGAGTTAACTATATTTGAATAAATGTAGATTCTTGTACCATACTTTAAACACACACACACACACACACACAGCTCCTGAAAATAAGCCCTAGGGTGTCCTCTTGAGGAAAAATAAATATAAGAGCTTGTCTTATTTTCGGAGAAACACAGTAGCTATATAATCTGTTGTCAATTTGAGACTTAAGAGTGAAGGGGTGGAATTTAGCCTGTAAATCAGGGCGCAGCTTGATGACCTTATTTGGAGGTGATACAGAGATAAATACTGGCTGGAGGCAGCACACTCCCTGTGAGACATTCCTGTGGGTAAGACACATGAAGGTATGCTAGAGCCCTGGAGCTGGAGGAGTCACCTGGAGACCCCTACCACACTGAGATGCTTCCACCGCCACTGAATTCATAAGACTTTCCACCCACTGGTGTCTGCTCTTCCTGCGTTCAGCGTCATTGCATGTATTGCATGAGTCTGAAGAGGACTTGCTAGATGGGTATCAGACATATGGACTAATATCGGACCTACAGACTTGATCTGGACTGGGCTGGCTGTTTTTTCTCAACATTCAATTCCTTTCTTATACATGTCTGAGTCCACCTGGATTTGTTTCTCTAGTCCACCCAGACTAACACAACTTGTTTCTGGCGATATCTGACCTGCTGATTCCAAAGATGGCCCCAGTTTTCCCCGTCAGTTCTCGTGTTTGAGAGGCAGAACATCTGTCACGTGCCACTCTTCACTCTGCTCACCCATAAAAAGCAGCTGTCTCAATGTCATGCTAGTTAGCCTGACGCAGAGGAAGTGCATGCTGATTTGATTTGAAGTAGTTTGTGTACTTAATACTAAGGTCAAGCTATACTTCACGTGGTATCCTTTGATCCAAAGATACATTTTAACAGTGCAAATTACATAAACTTGGAAATTTCCTCAAGGGTCACTTCACTTTTATTAGAAGCTGATTAACGGGCAGGTCCAATTGATCTCAACAAAGGATCACAGAGACGAGAGTCACTAGACAATAAATAAGGAGACTTGATGGTGTCATGGGCCATGTGTCTGACTGCTGATCCCAAACCAGCTAGTCAAGCCCACTGCTGCTCGGCAATAGAGACAGGATGTGCCCCCATCAAGATGTCCAGCCTCGGAAACCCACAGAAGTTCAAGTCCATCCCACAGTCACTTTGAGTCACCACCAACTGACTGGAAGTGAGTCTGGTCCGATACATAGAGATTCAAATGCTCTGAAACCCCAGGGGCCGGTCAGCGTTCAAACTGCCTTCTTTTTTAATTTTTTTTTTTTTAGGCATCACTGTCCTCTGGTGGTGGGAATAGGAGGCCCAGCCTTTGCTCCTGGGAGCTAGAATCGAACCTCCAACCCAGTGGGTCGCAGTCCCGCGCACAACCACTACACCACCAGGACTCAGCCCAAACTGCCTTCTTAAAAATAAAATGTTCCATCAGATTTCTCCACCTATGCACAGATATGCTTAAAGGAAAAGTTAATATTTTTCTTACCAAGAAGCTTGGAGTCAACCTCACCTCAGAAACGTATCACATGGGTTAGATTCTATCTTTGAGAATGTGTTCTGAAATGTTCGCTGCATAATTTGAAGAAGAAAAATTGAGATATTCAAAATATCCATAAAAATGGCTGTGAAGTCTGATATTTTTGTGTGTTTGTTTGTTTTGGTTTGGTTTTTGGTTTTTTTAGTGGGCATCACTGCCTCTGGTGGTTGTGGGCGCTACCCAGTGCTGCTCCTGAGAGCCGCCGCTGGACTTGAACTTCCAAGCCCACAGGCCACAGTCCCGCACTCAACCACTTATGCCACCGGGGCTCAGCCCCCAAGTCTGACATTTTTGACACTCTAAATTGTTCTCATGTCTTGCATAGACGTGCCTTTTCAATTTTTTTGTGGGGGGGCATCACTGCTCTCCGGTGGTGGGAGTAGGAGGCCCAGCCCCACTGCTGGAATTGAACCTCCATCCCAGTGGGTAGCACTCCTGCGCACAACCACTACGCCACCGGGGCTCAGCCCGTGCCTTTTCAATTTTATCTTTTCTGATCTCCTCTTCTCAAAGTGCATTCTGGTTGTACTTGTACTCTCTAAATTGCACGACCTCTCTGACCACAAAGAAAAACCACAACCATTGAAATGATTCTGACTCCTATAGGACACAGGAGAACTACCCTTGTGGGTTTCCAACCCTTTACCTCTTTTAAAGACTGCAGAGTGACTGGGGAATTTGAACCACTGACCTTAAGATTGGCAGCTCAATACATAACCGACTAGTCATGATGGCTTCCACAGACAGCTTCCTTTGGAAGTCCCTGAACACCTTATTCTTTTTCCAAAGATGTCTTACTTTTTTTGTCTTTTCCCATAATTTATCAGTCTGAGTGCTTCTCATACTTAAAACTAGGAAGAAAAAGTAATACATCAACATGCATATACCTATAGGTTTAGTAGTAGGACAGCAGTAGGACCTCCACTCAAGAACTTCTTCAGTGCAAGAACATTTGTTCTACTAAATTGGTATTCCATGATGCTCATCTTCCCAACATGATCACTGAAGACAAATGTGTATAAAAGCAAAGGTGATGAAGAAAACTGATGGTGCCCAGCTATCAAAAGATATAGCATCTGGGGTGTTAAAGGCTTGAAACAAGCAGCCATCTAGCTCAGAAGCAACAAAGCCCACATGGAAGAAGCACACCAGCCTGTGTGAACACGAGGTGTTGAAAGAATCTGGTGTCAGGCATCAAAGAACTAAAATTATATCATTATAAATGAGGGGGAGTACAAAGCCCATCAATAGGTGAAGCGACATCACCTTACAGAGGAATTGTAGGGAGGAGATGAGCCAGTCAAGGAACAGTGTGGTAACAATGACATATGCAACTCTCCTCTAGTTCTCAAATGCTTCCTTCCCCCCACTATCATGATCCCAATTCTATCTGACAAATCCAGCTAGATCAGGGGATGTACACTGGAGTCAAAAACAACAGGGGAAATTTAGGATAGATGATCCCTTCAGGACCAGTGTTGGGAGTGGTGATACTGGGAGCGTGGAGGGATGGTGGAATAGAAAGGGGGAACCAATTTCAGGGATCTACATAGAACCTCCCTCTGGGGTACAGACAACAGGGAAGTGAGTGAAGGGACATATTGGACAGTGTACAATATGAAAAAGGAATAACAATTTGTAAATTATTAAGGGTTCATGGGGGACGGGGTGTGGGGAGGAAGGGGAGTATGCGGAGCTCGTACTGGGAGGATGTTTTGAGAGTGATGATGGCAACAAGTGTGCAAATGTGGTCTGCGTACAATTGATGTATGTATGGATCGTGATGGCAGTTGTGTGAGCCCCCAATACAATGATTTATTTAAAAAAAAAAAAAGGAGGGGGAAAGAGGAGCTTATACCAAGGGCTCAAGTAGAAAAATATTTAGAAATGAAGATGGCAACACATGTACAAATATGCTTGATACAAATGATGTATTAAATATTATAAGAGCTATAAGGGCCCCCAATATAATTAATGGAAAAAATTAATAAATTGAAATAACAGAGTCGCTGAAAATATAGTGGGACACCGTACCTAAGAAACTGGAGGTGATGTCATCTATCCAATACAATTTTCTGAATCGGAGCCCCAAGGACAGGCCTCGGAACGGAGAACAGATGCTGTCGCAATCAGGCTGTCACAATCAGCGCAAACACTGAAGGCTTACTTGCCAGGCTCTGAGCGCAGGGGACAGGCCTGGTCCCTGCCCTCCTGACGACTCCAGTCTATGCAGAAATCTCTCCAGCACTATTGCCTATTTCCTCAGACAGCCCTCCTTCTTGCCCTGGGACCTCCTCTCCCAGGGTCTCAGAGCCCTCTCCGCCCCACACCCCGGTCGACGATGAGTGTCTGCCTTGGGTGCGCACCACACCCCTTGGGGCTTGGTTTCTCCTTCAGAGTTGGGCCTGGGTGCTGCTCTTCCTCTGGAGGCTTCTGTGCCTTCGTCACTCAGGGTGGCCATGACAAGAGGGTCACAGGGAGGGCAGGGAGGAAGCCTGGACTTAACGCCTCCGGGCCATTCTGGAAGGATCAAGGCTGAGCCTGTGCTAGAGAGAAAGAAATGTTCAGACCAACAGCAGGTTAAACAGTGCCCAGCAGGGTCCAGCGGGCCTAGCAGGATGTGGGGCTCCCGCAGTGACTTGCCTCACCTGCCCGCATACCCGGAAGGGCGAGACCCTGGTTCTTTTGGGCTTGGAGCCCCCTGCACACTGGCTTCTCAGTTCCCTCCTTCAGGCCCTCAGTCTGCTCCTGGGCCTGGCCCACAATACCTCTATCTTCCTCCTGGTTCACCTGTACCCACCTCCACACTCACCTTCACACAACCATGCAGGGATGGTGCCCTGTCCTCACTCCGCAACCCTGCGCCTTCTCCAGGGTTGGTCTCTCCCTCCCCCCCCCCCCCCCCCCCCCCCCCCCCCCCCCCCCCCCCCCCCCCCCCCCCCCCGACTTACCCTCAGAGAGAGTTGTCTCTGAGTCAACTTGCCTAGGCTCCAGCTCCCAGTTATCCAGTCAAAGGCTAATCCAGGGGTTGTTGCAAAAGACATGTCCAAGATAGAACTAACAGCCCAAATCGATTGACTTGAAGAACAGGAGATTCGCCCAACTAATCAGGGTGGGCCTCTAATCCAGGCCATGGAAGGTTTGAAGACACAAGCAGGTTTCCCAGAGGAAGAGGACGTTCTGCTTCAAGACAGCAGCACCAACTCTACCCAAGAGTTTCCAGACTCCCAGGCTGCCCTGGGGCTCTGGGCTTGTCAACACCACAATGGCCTAAGGCACTATTTTGAAATACGACCTTTACGTGTGATCTACATTACCTCTTGATCCATCTGTGAGGGTTTGCGTCCTCTTTACAGTGCGTCGTCACCCATTCCAAAGGCTGCAATCCTGCCTCTTCATCAGCAAGTGCTTCCAGTTTTTTCTCACTTTTAGTCAGAAAAGTCACGTTACCTGCATATCACAGGTTGTGAAGAAGCCTTTCTCCAATGCTGATTGCAGTTCTTCTTCATATAGTGCAGCTTTGGGGGTTATGTGCTCACCATACATATTGAATAAGAATGGTGGTAGGGCATAACCCTGATACATTCATGTCCTGATTTCAGACCCTGTGTAGGTAGCATCATGATAAATGGAGAAAAGATAGGGATGTTGGACTATGTAGTAAAACACTACAGTTGTAGTGTAAGTAGAAAAGACTCTACTTAAGTCTTTCCTCAACACAAGAATACTTTTTGTGCTAGTAACGTGGCACTGTGTGATGCTCACCTTCCTGACATGATCACTGAAGACAAATGGGTGCATAAGCAAATGTGGTGAAGAAGGCTGATGGTGCCCGGCAATTAGAAGATATAGCGTCTGGGGTCTTAAAGACTTGAAGTTAAACAAGCGGCCATCAAGGAGGGGAATGACAAAGTCCACATGGAAGAAGCACACCAGCCCGTGTGATCATGAGGTGTTGATGGGATCAGACATCAGAAGATCAAAAATCAACAATCATATCATTGTGAAGGAGAATTGTCGGAGTGGAGACCCAAAGTCCATCTGTTGATAATTGGAAACTCCTTCACAGAAGGCACACATGTCAGGGAGGACTCATCAGGGTGCAGTGCAGCCCTGACAAAACACACAACATTCCTCGAGGTCTTTAATGCTTCTTTCCCCCTCCTCCCACTATCCTGGCCTCGGTTCGACCTCACAAGTCCTGTTAGACTGGAATGTATACATTGACACAGATAAAACCTTTCAACACGCGGAGTCCAGGATAGATAAACCCCTCAGAAGCAGTAATGGGAGTAATGATTCTGTGAGGGTACAGGAAGGGGGGGGCGGGGTTACTGAGAGCAATGATGGAGGTAAAAGCCAGGGGCGCGTAGGATGCTCAGGTCCAACTCCTGAGCCAACGACCAGAAAGTCTGTGGAATGGAGGCTTCAGGAAGCGCCGGGGCAGCAGTGACGTACAGTGTACTATCCTGATCTTCCTCTCTCCTCAAAGCACTGAGAGGAGTTGGTCAAGTAGCAATAGGTTGAACCCAATTCATTCTGACAGTTAGTACTGTAGAAGGTAAATGGAAAGAACCTCTCTAATTGAATTGGCCAAAAGAACTTGACTAAGTGTATTTCAGCACAGGCCCAAATGTCTATGAACCTTTAAGGAGGTGAACACGCTTTTTCTTTTTCCTTTGTGTGTGTGTGTGTGTGTGTGTGTGTGTGTGTGTGTGTTTCGGGCATCACTACCCCCTGGTGGGAGTGGGAGGCCCAGCCTTGTTCCCGGAGAGCTGCTGCTGGATTTGCACCGCCACGCCAGTGGGCCGCAGTCCCGCACGCAACCACTGCACCCCTGGGGCTCAGCCCCGAGCACACTCTTTCAAAGGATAAAAACATCAGGGTGCTAATGACGGCTGTGTTCCGGTGTGAGAACAATGTGGAGATCCTATTTCCCTATGTTCCAAAAGTTCTACACAGAGAATGCTCTGAAGGCTAAGAAGGGATTTGAGGGGAGGGGATTTCTGGAAGAGAAGAAGAAAGCCGGTCTTGTATTTCGGTGGGGGATCTATCTGGACCAACAGCTCCCCTGATCTTAAACAACTTCTATGCCTGAGAGTCAATTTCTCTTTGGTTCACAACTGTGCCTCTGGCTCCGAGCACAGTGCCAGGTTCACACGGGGAATGGAGGAACTCTTGATGGATGAATGAATGAATGACACACTCACCAGATGCCACTGACGTGACCGTGACTCACAGGTCCCGTGTCTTCCTCACAATCGTTTGGTTGAGCCCATGGTTGCAGTCACTGTGTCCGTCCATCTCCTGGAGGGCCCCCGTCTTTGCAGCACCCCTCTACTTTACCAAGCATTGTGCTGTCTCTGAAGTAGGCAAGATGAAGTCTCGCCGTTCTCACTTTTGGGGAGCATTCTGGCTACCTTTCTTCCAGGACAGATTTGTCAGTTCTTTCGGGAGTATATGCTACTTTGAGTATTCTTTGACAGCACATAATGTAACAGGTAACGTCCAGCCTGGTGTACTTGGCAATATGTTAACACTTGTGGCAGGCATGTGCTTATGTTAATTTTATGATTGAAACGTAGGGGTGGAGTCTAGCCTGTTAATCTGGAGATAGCCATAGATTAGCCAATGAGGCCTCCGTGTGGGCATGGCTTTCTCCTGAGACTTCTGGGAAATCTCGCGATATTTCCCTCATGAAGATGAGAAGCTATCTTCCCCAGTTGTTGGGAGTTAGTCTGAGAGACGGTGAATCACGGACAAGACAAGATGGCAGCATCCGAGAAGCTGGAGGAGCCGGTGGAGAGACCACAAGGCTTTGCCCTGATAAAGCCAGACCTCTGAAGCTGGGGCGGCCACATGGAGACCTCTGCCAGCAATGAGTTGCTTCTGCTGTTGATGGACCCTGAGCCCTGGAAGTGAGGAGCCATGTGGAGACCCCTGCCAGCACCGGGATTCTGCACCCACTGACCTGTGACTTCGTGAGTCGGAAGGAGACTTTTAGACTGATTTCGGGCATATGGGTTAATCGATATTAACTTATGACTTTGAACTGGACTGGGCTCAATGTCCTCTTCCTCTTGTATACAAACCTTTTCCTTGTAGCTATATGAGTGTCCATGAAATCTGTTCCTCTAGTCTACCCGGACTGACACAACACTTGACACACAAACGTTTCTAGTAGAGAAATGAAGCAACAAAGAAAAATTCCCCCCAAAGGGAACTCTAACTGAAAGGAAGCAGAACAAAGGCATGATAAAGGACACTGGTGTCCAGACTGTCCTTGGGTGGCGCGGTGATGAAGCAGCCCGCTCTTCACCCCAGGAGACACTCCAGTCAAACACAAAGCACAGTGCTGCCTAGACTAGGGACTGGGAAGGAAGGCCAAGCCGGAGAACCTCTGCCTCCGACCCAGCTCAGACTTGTCCTTGTTCTTCAGCAGCCTGCCTGCCAGCATCTCCAGCCAGGCCAGCGTCTTTCTCTGAACCCCATGGAGATCAGCCTCCGGGACACCCACCCTCCCTCCAGGCTATGTCCTTCCAGTGCCCAGGCCTGGCCCTGAGAGGGCTGCTCGCTGCCTCTGGTGGTTTCTGTACTCTCTGGGAGGAAAACAGTGCGACCCTGTGTTCATCATTATACAGAGTGTCTTGTATTATCGACGTATTCTAATCCAGTTGCCTAATAGGTGTGTGAAAGTGGGACATTGAGTAAGGAGGACTGAAGAAGAATTGATGTTTGAACTATGGTGCTGGTGAAGAGATTGAAAGTGCCAAGGACTGCCACAAGGACAGACCGGTCTGTCTTGGATGAAGTATGGCCGGAGTGCTCCTTAGAGGGGAGGATGGTGATGCTTAGCCTCGTGTACTGTGGACATGTTATGCTGTCAGGAGAGACCGGTCCCTGGAGAAGGACCTGGTGCTTGGCACAGTGGAGGGGCAGCGACAGAGAGGAAGGCCCTGCGGGAGATGGAGGGACACCATGGCTGCAACGATGCCTAGAGGACAGGCCAGCCGGGAGGGTGGTGCAGGCCCGGGCAGCTGGCGCTGCAGCCGCTGCTCTGCAGAGGGTCCCTATGGGCTGGGACCGACTCTGGGGCACCACTAGCAATGACAGGGGCATCCAAAGCTGAAGCTGCTGCTCGGGGTCGATGACAGATCATGCAAACCTACTGACAGGACAGACGTGCTCTGTATGTCTTACACATGGGACGTACACAATCCCACGTCAGCTGGAAAACAGGAAAGGGAATGGTGGGGTGGGCCTGTAGGTCGCAGCTTCATGACCTCATTTGGAGGTGCCCCCGAAATAAATGGCTCTCTGGAGGCGGGCCCCCCTCTCTCTCTGTTTCACCTCCCTGTAGGCGAGCCATGTGGCTGAGCCCTACAGAGCTCTGTGATGCTCCCCCCGCCACTGGGTCCAACGACTCTGCACCCCTCGGCCTGCCATCTTCCTGCGTTCCCATCATGCATGCAGCTGCAAGGGACTCGTCTCCAACTTACGGACTAGATTTGCACAGGACTGGGATGTACCCTCTCCTTCATGTGTGTGGGCGTGGGGGAGCTTTCTTGATATCCATTTATTCCATGATATAAAGCTCTATCACACTGCTAGATGAGTGTCCCTGGGTTTAGTTCTTTGATCAACGCAGCCTCATACAGGGGGGTTCCCTGTGAATTTTTGCAGCAGCAGAAGCCAAAAGTCACAGGTTGAAAACTGGGCGGTCTTTTCCTGTCCTTTGAGCGGATGGATTAGAGACAGGAAAAATGGCCGAGGTGCACAATGTTACGCTGGCGAGCACGCTGTAACTAGAACCACACGCTGAGTGCCATTGTGCTTTGAAGACCATGGCGTGTCCCCAGAGTCCATTGTGGCCAGGGTCACGAAGGGGAGCTGGGCTTCATAGACTGTCTCTGGCTGCCATCTTTACAGAATCGGATGGCTTCCACAGCACCACTCGGGGGCTTCAATACACCAAACGCTGCGTCGCCCAGAACCCAAAGCCCCTGCACCTAACCACTGCACTCCCAGCGCTGCCCTGGGACCTGGAAACCATAATACATACAACATACAGCACAGGAAAAAATTTAACTTGAAGGAAATATCTCAAACTGGCTATCAAGGTGACTTTCAGGGTAATGTACCCCTTCCTGTGTTTCTTAATTCAGTAATGGCCACATGTGACAGGCGGACAAATGGCATGAAAGGCAAATACAGGAGAGGTAGGCTTCTCAAATGAAGCTCGCCAGGCGCTGTCCACTCTGCACTCTGCCTCAGTTCCCTTCCAGGCAGCCAAGAGCCGGCAGTTTCTTTCCCTAGTCTAATTGTGCAACGCCTCCGCACCCCCTTTCAAATTAAATCCTTCTCGCCACCCCTCCTAGCTTCCCTGAGCTAGGCCCCTCTAAGCAGCAGGGCCTGGGCCAACAGTGCTTGATTGATCCGTTGGGCAATGTCTTCACCAGATCTTATCCCTTCTCCCAGCTGAAATGTAGTCTGAGCCGCTACGCTATCACACTTTGCCACTAGGTGATGCTGCTGCCTAACACAACGGGAGGCTCTCCCCCAAAACTGACTGCCATCCAGTCCATGAGTAATGGGGGTGGGAGTGTGTGTGTGTGTGTGTGTGTGTGTGTGTGTGTGTGTGTTTCTAGGACTTGGAGGTTCTTCCTTCCCACACGTTCAAATCTCTGTATCATCGGTTCATTCGTTTGCTCACAAATTGGTTCATCTCAGCTGCCACTACCCGCTGAAGTGGTCAAGGATTTCGCCGTGCGTGGGCCCACAGTCACTGCTCAGAGGCCGCAGTCAAGAGACCCCATGACACATACCCTGGGTGAACCTGCGGCCCAAGACCTCTTTCGCTGTGTTGAAAAAGCACCGTGTCACTTTGAGGACTAAGGTGCCCTGGCCCAAGCCATGGCATTTCTAATGACCGCATATGCTTGTGAAAGATAGACGCCGCTGCGGCCCCCAGGGTTGACAGTTCAAATCCAGCAGCAGCTCTCCAGGAGCAAGGCTGGGCCTCCCACTCCCACCAGGGGGCAGTGATGCCCCCCCCCCAAAAAAAAGGATGCTGAATAAGGAAGACCGAAGAAGAATTGATGTCTTTAGAGTGCTGATGGAGAAGATGGAAAGTACCACACACTGCCAGAACAAGAAATCAATCTGTCTTGGACGCAGTCCGGCCAGAGTGCTCCTTACCGGCATGACCTCATCTTGCACACGTGGGACATGCTGGAGGAGAGATGGTCCGTCCCTGGAGGAGGGCCTCCTGTCTGGGAAAGAGGAGGAGAGATGGATTCGCAATGTGGCCGCATGAATGGACACGGACAGACCGGGCAGTGCTTTGCTCTTTGGTTCACAGGATCACGAGGGGCTGGGAGCCGCTCAAGGGACCCTCACCAGCCCCCTCACCCCCACCCCACCCCCCACCGACCACGGAAGCACCCTGAGAGAAGGGGCGCCCTGAGAGATCGTTAACCCTAAGGTCAGATGGATTCACAAGGTCACGTGGGTAGGCCCTTCACCTCTGCAGTGAGGTGAGACGGTGGGGGCAGGAAATTCGAGGGACAGCACAACCTTGCTGACAAGAGCCAGACTGAGGACAGGATGGGAGGCAGGTAACTGCTGTCCCGGAAGGATCCGTGGACTGTCGTTCAAGGGCAAAAGAATGGGCTGTGTAAATGTTCGCCTTCACTGTGCTGAACAGAAATAATTTGCTGAAATAACCCATCTGCCTCTGCTCTCCCCCACAGAGCTGGCGTTACTCACCTTCAGCGTCACTTTGGCCCGGCTTCCAAGGCCCTTGGGGCAGAAGGCTCTTAAAGTCATTCCCATCTTGCAGAATGATGTCACAGTCTCTTGGCCACAGACCGCGCCGACTCCGTTTGCAACCCCCTCAAACCTGGGCCCTGACAAGGTGCCCGTGTGGCCTCGCTGCCTTCTGGAGTCTCCGCCTGGACCAACAAACCTGCGTCAGCTTCCCGCATCCTCCCGCAGGGGCTGTCCACGAGCCCGAGCCGGTTGCCATGGGCGGTGAGGGTCCACCCGTGGGTCAGGTGAGAGAGAATTCACCCCGAGCCCGTGGGTGAGGCAAGCGGGTTTGGGGATGGGCGAGAGCAGCCTCCGGCTTTACAGGCTCACAAGGGCCCACCTATTTCTGGGAAGCTGTGCGGGGGCTCCCCAGCCCTCGTGGAGCAGCACCCACACGTGGACGAGAGGCCGAGAGCGCAGGGGAGGGCCCAGGGGTGAGGGGGGTGAGAGGGGGGGCTGCGGGCCAGAGCGGGCACGGAGAGGTCCGCCCAGCCTGACCTAGGCGCCTTCTTCTTCCACCCGCCACGAACCAGGAGCCAGGCCCAGAAGACCCGCCATCCTCGCGCTGGGGTGGCATGGTCGAAGGTGGTCGATGTTGACTCCGTTGGCTCAATTAAGCCCACCTGGGCGGGGTCACGGGCCTGGGCCGGCCAGGTGCACCGCCCCTCAGGCTGGAGGCCTGAATTTCACCATGCCCAGTTTAGGGGTCTTCATGGTTGGTTAATGGTCCCTTGATTCCCTTCCAATCTCCTCTAAGGGGCTTGAACGGGCATGAACAGTCTAGCTACCTGGCATAGTTCAGGTTTATGGTGCCGACCTGACAGATAAACACATGTGGGATTAATTGAAGGGCAGAGCGAGCAATGGCCGGTTCAGGCTCATCTTTCTTGTTCTCGGGTCTCTAGTTCTCTGATGGTCAGACCAGGGTGCAGCTGCCTTAGCCAGTAGTAGCCTGCTTCAGCTGGCAAGGCTCACTTTCTGCGCGACATCCCTGAGGAGAAACCACATTCATAAAGTGACCAGATCTTAAGTGGGACACCAGTGATGGGGGTGGGAGGGGAGGTCTTGATGAAAAATTTGGTCTATATGGAGCAACAAAAGTGGAGGCTGAGGCAGAGCCCCGGTGGCCTAGTGGTTGAGTGCGGGACTGCAGCCCACAGGGTTGGCGGTTCAAATCCAGCAGCAGCTCCCCAGGAGCAAGGCTGGGCTTCCTACTCCCACCAGGGCAGTGATGCCACCAAAAAAAAAAAAAAGTGAAGGCTGAGTCCCGGTGACGTAGTGGTTGAGTGCCAGACTGCGGTCCACTGGCTTGGCGGTTCAAATCCAGCAGCAAGGCTGGGCCTCCCACTCCCACTAGAGGGCAGTGATGCCAAAAAAAAAAAAAGAAATTAAAAAAAATGTTCATAAAATGCAAAAACAGTATTGTAATATATTTATTTTAATTTTTGGTTTTTGTTTTGTTTTGTCCCGCACACAATCACTACGCCACCGGGACGTTGTTCATTTGTTAAAAAGCGGGACATCTGGTCACCTTACATGAACCTACCCTGATGCAGCCCTGGGTGCTGGAGCAGCCGCAGGAAGACCCCTCTGGCGCTGAGATGCGTACATGCTCACTGATTCGGCTTTCCTCCTGCCTGTCATTTGTGAGATAGAGGAAGACTTTGTAGATCTGTGTCGGACATAGGGGCTAATGTTGGACTTCCGGGGTTGGACTAGACGGGGTTGGACTGGACGGGGTTGGAATGCTTTCTTAATGTACACTTACCCTTTATATAAACCTCTTTCTTATATACATATGCGTTTCTGTGGATTTGTTTCTCCAGTCTACCCAACCAGAACATCAGCAGGAAACCCTAGGATCTGGGAGCTATTTGGCCAGCAAGAAACGTGCATGGGTTCAAATCCTCATGGACCTCAGACTCTCTGGAGCCCTGGAGGCTGAATGAATTCCTGAAACCATTGCCCTGAGCCAGTCTTTACATCTGAAACCCTTAACCAGGGGTCCTCAAACTTTTTAAACAGGGGGCCAGCTCACTGTCCCTTAGACTGTTGGACAGCCAGACTACAGTTTAAAAAAACACAACACTATGAACAAATTCACTGCAGGCCCGGAATGAGTCAGCTGCTAAGCAGGACAGGCAGCGGCTGCAAAAACACACGGCAGGCCGGGTGAATGTCCTCGGCCGGGCAGAGTTGGGGGACTTAAACCATCCTTGCTGTCTACGTAAAAGCAAAAGAGAGTCTCGCGTAACCAGTATAGAACATCTGTCATCAGCGTCGTGCTCTTCTGCGGTGCACGTGGGGTGAGAGGGCTCTGCACCCTGCACGATGAGATCAGAAGCTGGGCCGGGCCTTCTGGTGACAGGCAGGAGCAGCTCAGAGGAGGAGCAGGAGGAGGAGAAGGGTCGCACCACTTGGGTTAGTCTGGGTTGACTAGACAAACAACTTCACAGATACTCACTTGTGCCTAAGACAGAGCTTCACATGCAAGAGCAATTGAATACTGAGAAAATGCCCCTGTCCAGTATGGACAAGCCCAGCAGCCCAATATTACCCCATCTGTCTGATACCAATCTATAAAGTCCTCTTCAGACTCACGAAACACATGCCATGACATTGAATGCGGGGAGACCACAGGCCCCCGGGTGGGAAGCTTTGTGGATCCAGTGGCATAAGCCTCTCAGCGTTGGCAGGGGCCTCCACGGAGTTCCTTCAGCGCTGAGCTCTGACTGCCATCACGGTAACTTCATGTGTCTTCTCATCAGAAATGTCTTGCACGGAGTGGACATGTGTCCTGCCTCCAGTGAGCTATTTACCTCCTTACCGGCCCCAAATGAAGTCATCCACCTGATTGACAGGCTAGACTCCACCCCCTCACTGCGAATCCTCGTGTTGACACCAGATTATGTAACTAGCACACCACGCAAAGAATGTGCTCAGCACACCGCACTGAACACGTGGGCACTCGGAATGGGTGGGTGCCATGGCTGGGCACTCCCCACAGCAAAAACAAAGTACCTGTCTTTTTGGACCATAAGACACACCCAGTTTTTGGAGCAAGAAAACAAGAAAAAAATATATTCTGAACCAAATAGTACCAGTATGCTACACTATTCTGGGGTACCACACCTTCAGACCAGAAGATGCACCTTTGCTTTACCCCCCACTTTGGGGGGGGGGTCGTGTGTCTTATGGTCAGAAAAATACAGTACATATGAGGAGACTTCAAAAAGCTGCAGGAAAATTTGATACGCTTTAGCTCCATCTTCCCCCAAATGACTGAATCCCGGTGGCGAGCAACACCTTGGGCATCCTGGATCCTGGAGAAGCCCCAGCATCAGCAGCTCCTCCCCTCCTCGGGCCCAAACACTTTCTGAAGTGTGTGAGCTCTGCAATGGACTTGGAAATGCTGCCAGGACACACGGAAGTCCACCGTGGGTTATAAAAAAACAGCATGTGCATTTTAACGGTGTCCAAAGTGTCCACTCTATAAATAGGGTGATCGTCCAGCAAAACAATAAACTGCTTCCTGAAATAAGAGGAAGAAGAGGGAAGTACAATTGCATGCAGAGCTGTAGGCTGTGTGTATTGTACAGGACCGGCTGGCAGAAACATGAAAAATGAAACTTGTCATGATGATTATGTTCATTGGAGATATATGTGTGTGTGTATATATATATACACATACACACACACACACAAGCCAAAAGCTTTACTTAGGTGGCCTTGTACTCTCTCCCCTCCCCCATCGGTAAAGCGAGCCTCAGTCCCCTCCTGTTGGTGGGGCTGCCAACCCCACATTCAGCAGTTCAAGCCCGTGAGACCAAGTCCACCAGAGCTGACTTAGGACCCTGAGTGCAAGCCGCTTGAATTTCGAGACCGTCTCGGGAACTGGTTTGACGCCTTGAACACTAACCCCCAAAGACCAGATGAGTTGTGGGAAACGTCAGGTAAGATGGGGGAAATTGGGAGCTCATCATGAGGAGCGAAGGAAATGTTCTAAAACTGAGTGTGGTGATGATTGTACAACTCTTCTGGATGCGAGTGAACTATTGGATTGTGTGATATGTGAATTACATGCCAATAAAATGATTTGGGGGAAAAGACAGGAGAGAAAGAAAGAAAAGACCAAAGTGGATATCAGAAAAGACTCTGAAACTCACTCTTCCAAAGAACTGAACAGAAAATGTCAAACTGGAAGCTAGAGAAGACAAATTAAAGCATTCTCATGAAATGTGCAAAAACCTAGGATTAGAAAAACTAAAGGAAAGAACCTGCGCGGGGTTTCTGAAGCTGGAAAAGCTGAAGAAAAAGGTCAAACACTGGAAGCTTCTGTGGGCCTTCTGTGAAAGAGGGAGGGAGCCTCAGAAGAGGGAAGGAATTCACAGAGCCATGGGGTCACAAAGAATCGGTTGACATTCAACCATTTCAAAGAGGTCATATGTGACCAAGTAGTGAAAGAAGTCCAAGATGTATTGGTAAAAACCAAGGCTCTGGGAATTGATGGAACACACATCAAACCGTTTCCACAAGTTGATGCAGGACTGGAAGCACACACATCGATATCACGGAATTTGGTAGACCGCCACTCGGTCACACAACAGAGAGGGATCCATGCCTCTGCTCTTCTCAAAGACAGGTGACCAAACAGGACGCTGACATTTTCAAGCAATAGCATGACTGCCGCATGCAAGTAAAAATGTACTGCCGGGACCTGCTAGATTCAGAAGAGGAAGTTGGACAAGGGGTATCACTGCTGGTGTCAGAGGATCTTGGCTAACAGCAGAGGATGCCAGAAGGCAGTTTATTTGTGTTCTATTGACTCTACTAGGGCCTGTGTGACTCATAACAGACTATGGGTGGCATGAAGAAGAATAAGGATTCAGAATACTTCATTCTGCTTGTGTGGAACATGTACACAGACAGACAGTCGTTCAAACCGAGGAAGGGAGATGCCGTGTGCTTTAAAATCAGGAAAGGTGTATGTTGGGGTTTTATACCTGCACCCTTCTATGCAATCTGTATCTCATAACTGCCTTCCCCATAGGCAGGGTAGAAGTGCCCCTGTGAGTTTCTGAGGCTGTAATTCTTTACTGTGCAAACAATCCAAGCACTGAGCTATACGAGAAGAAATGGAATCCGGTCTGGAGGAAGAGGCCCTAGTAATCTGTGATGCACAGATGACACAGTCTTCTTTGCTGAAAACCAAGAGGACTTGAAGCCCTTACCGATGAAAACAGCCTTCAGTCAGGATGACAAAGCAGCGGACCAATGGAAAGCAACATGGTAAGTGGAGAAAGATCAAAATGGTCAGGGATTTCATTTTACTTGACTCCACAGTCAGCGCTCATGGAAGCAGCAGTGAAGAAATCAAACCGCCTCAGCCCAGATGCCTCGGCTGTCTCCCTCCAGCTTCTAGCTTCCTGCCCGCTGCTGTGTGTGGACCTGGCTGTTGGGGCCATGGCCGTCCAGAAGGTGATGTTAAGTGGGCTTTGACCTGTGGAGCCTCCATGTACATCAAAAGAAGACTGCCTTCTACCACTGCACTGTCAAGATCACCACCATGTCCGAGTACATTGCTGCTACGGTTTTAAATCATCTCCCCGATGTTTATCCCCAAGAGGTTCAAATGTCTGAGTCATTAGAACTAGACCTCTTATGAAGAAATTAGATATTCTCATCATTTATTAATAGCACATTGAAAGGCAATATCAAGGATTACTAACAAGAGGGTTGTGGTTCAAGCCTCCCCGGTGCTCCTGCAGAAGAAAGAGACCTGGTCTGATGATCTCCTTCCATAATGATGACAGCAAAATAAAACCAATCAGAACACACAAAGGAAAAAAAAAAAAGAAATCAAACCATGTATTGCCTTCAGCAATGTGTTGCGTGAGTCTAAAGAGGATTTTATAGGCTGCTATGAGGCATATGGACTAATACCAGGTTTATGGACTGGACTGGTTTCTTAATATATAATTGTTCTTGGATGTAAAACTCTTTCTTATGCATCTATGAGTGAACTGAATTTGTTTCTCGAGTCAACCTGTCCAAGGCAGGAAGATCACAGGTCAGCGGGTGAAAAGTCTTGTGGATCCAGTGGCAGTGGAAGCAGCTCCATGCAGCAGGGATCTCCAGGTGGTTCCTCCAGCTCCAAGACTCTGGGTCCATCCGTGGAGCTCCGTGTGCCTTGTCAACAGGACTGTCTCTTAGCGAGATGAGCAGAGGATGTGAGTCTGGCCTCCAGGGAGCTATTGACCTCCTTGGGGCCTCCAAATGAGGTCAAGCTGCGACCTGATTGACAGGCTACACCCCACCCCCTTCGCAAGTCGACAGGAGATTACGTAACTGCCTCAGCGCGTGAGACTTGGTCTCGCGTACCCTGGACGTGTTACTAGAAGAGACCACAAACTCAGAAAACAAACTTGTGGCTCAGGAGAAGTGCCCATGGGGGGTTCTGAGGCTGTGAGTTTTTCTGGGCACAGAAAACCTTTTCCTGTGGCGTGGGTGGTGACTTCAAAATTAGGATCTTGTGGTTAGCCACCCACTGTGTAATCCACCTTACCACCGATGCCCGGCAAAGAAGAGCATGCTGGGTAAAGAAGACGGGCAGAGAAAAGAGCTAGGTTGACAAAGAGTGGCCGCAACAAGGGGGTCAGATCACCACAATTGCTCTTAGGCCCTGTGAGGTGAAACCAACTTATAGGGCATCTTAACAATGTTCACAGACACAGGGTGGTTAAGCAACTTTTCCAAGGTCCAGCAGTCATGCCCAAAGGTTACCTAACGGTCGGACGAAGATTGGACTTTTCCACAGTTATATCTACTCCAAAATATTAGGCAAATATTAGCAAACATCTGCCACCCCAGAAACTTAGATTTAGTCTCCCTAAAGGCATCAGCGACCCAGAGGCAGTTGTCTCTCACACAAAAGATAGGACAGACTTTCTGCTGTTAGGACAATGGGTGGCTCCCTCCTGAAAGCTTTAACTAAATCAAGTCTCCAAGGGCAACTAAGGTCAGGCCACCATCAGGAATCTAAGGTCCGCCCATCTTGTCACGTGGGAATTCCTCTAACCTCCCTCTCCTATCACGTGTGTGCCCCTAGACTGTCCCCCTCAGTACTGTATAACCTATGGGATGATCCCCTGTAACTAGGGGCCTTGTGTGTCCCCAAAAGATATATAAGGCTTGGTCAGAATAAAGGCCCTCACTCATCTCTCTCTCTCAGCAGTCTCTCCTCTCCCAGCTCCTCTCTCCCTCCTCCCTGTTCCCTTTCCCCATGTCCTCTCCTCCCTGGCTCATTCTCTCTCTCCATGTGGACCACCAAGCGGGGCTGAGGCGAGTGTGCTGCCATGCAATGTGTCTGACTGCATTATTTCTCTTTCTTATTCTCTATGACTTTACTATAATTCATCATCGCTGTGTAATTGCGCGCCTACTGGAACCCTGATGTTACCGTCAGAGGCTGGCTTCCTCTGACACCTGACAACCTCTTCCCTTCTATATCTGAACAATGTTTAATTTCCAGTCTTTGTAAACAGGATGCATAGCAAGTTTCTATCTGAGGGCTCAGGGCACCTGACCCTCAGAGCTTCAGCTTGGAGGGTTGTGTGGAGTGGCCAAAACAGGAAGATGAGGCCAGGCTCAGCCAGGCTCAGCCCAGATGACCTTCGTTTGGTTTTCATACAGCCAGCTGACCAGAGATTGCTCATGATTTACTTTTCCTCAAAGCTAGATGATGTGTGAAGCTCAGGGGACTAATCTCCTTAAGCCATAAAAGATTCCCCCAAACCAGGAAGAAAACAAATCAACAATCCAACTTTTCTTTTCTTTTTTAATAGCCAAAAGAGCCCTAGTGGAGCTGTGGATTCAGTATTGGGCTGCAAGGTCAGTGGTCCAAATCCACCAGATAAACCGTCTGTGCCTGTGACTATCTACAGCCTCAGAGTCTCTGTTTCAAGGGATAGGCTCTCTAGGAGTCCACATCAATTCCATTGCACTGGCGTTTTGTTTCTTCTTCTTTTTTTTTTCTTGATTATAGAAAAGGAAGTACACATGATGGGGCAGCTTCATTCAATGAGTCAGTCCCCAAAAGGACACATAATGATATGAATTAGGACATACATAGAAACAAAAGCATCGTCTTAGTGGTTTTGAGGGGAGAAGGAGAGTGTTTGCTCCCTAAGTACCCAGTCTCTACCCATGGCAGCAGGGCAATTTGGAAAAGGACAGGAATACAAGCAGTGTTTTCTTGTTTCCGTAGAAAACATTTCCGTTCATAATAAATTTATTCAGTATGTAAATAATGCACAGATGTGGATTTCTGAGGCACTTGGTTATCCAATATATGTATACTTCCTCAACTTGCATTTTAAAAGATTCTGTATTTTTAAAATTTTTAAAAATTCTGTACTTTATGGTAAAGTGAGTGGTTAGTAAAATCAGAGGGCATATGACTATAAAAGTTCTCTCGCAGGCTGAGCCCCGGTGGCGTAGTGGTTGTGCGCGGGACAGTGGCCCAGTGGAGGTTTGATTCCAGCTCACAGGAGCAAAGGTTGGGCCTCCTACTCCCACCACCAGAGAGCAGTGATGCCAAAAAAAAAAAAAAAAAGAGTTCTCTCGCAAACACTGTTCCCTCAAAAAAAAAAAAAAA
>PVJH01007392.1:56816-93589 GCA_004026705.1 Nesogale talazaci | reverse complement strand
GGTTCTTTGGGCATGAGTCACTTGCCCGCCGACCCTGGGAGTCATCAGAGTCTACCTCTGACTACCAACCTGACATTCGCCCTCTTCTGCTTCTCTTAGAGTCTTCCTGGCTGACCCTCCTACTTCCTGGTTTGGCTTCCTGGTTCATCAGCCCCACACCTTGACGAGTCAGGAAAAGTGTCCAGTTTAATATCTGAGCCTCGGGCTTATACAGGACTGGTTGTACCCATCTCTACAAGTGTATGAGTCACGTTCTCAATATAAACTGTTCTATAAATATATTTACCTATAATAAATTACATATACCGCTGGTTTCGCTTCTCCGGAGAACCCATCCTAACATGGTCTGTGAAGAAGGAGGTAGACCAGCTAGTGAGGGCAAATGCTGGTCGAATAAATGGCAGAACTAACCCAGGTGTGTAATAAAACAAAAATCCCCGCACATGCAACCAACCGCCTGGGAGACAGCCCGTTCACGTGAGAAGACCAAGTCGCCAAGTCTCCAGAAGACAGTCTCTGAGAAGGAAGTGAGTTCCACTGCAGAAAAACATAAGATTAAGAAACCGGATATGCTCCGGGCCCGGACAAGGCAAGCATCTGCGTCAACTCTGAATAAACATTAAGGCAGTGAAAAGTTCTGGGGGAAACAAACCGCTGGAGAAGAACACCACAGTCAAATATTAAGCACACTAAAATAAATCAGAGTTCTGAGGCGTGGATGGGAGGCGAAGACAGGGACCCCTTGGGGAAGCTTAGAAGAGTGAGCTGCAATGAGGCCCGGGGAGTCACCTAGGCTGGGCTATCCCTGTTGGGGGGCCTGACCCCTGGATGGGGGTTGGTTCACACTATGGAGCCTGCTCTTCCTTCATTTCAATGTGGGGATCAATGACAAGAAGCTTATACTTATTACTTATTGATACAGGATGTCATAAGGCCAGAAGAGCCAGGGATGGACTTCTTCCATCAAGATAGCAGGAAGGACTGTTTCCATTAGAAGAAAAAGAATGGAGATCTTAATATATTACTTAAAGTTGGGGGGGAGGAACATTTTATCACAGGCATATTTTAAGAAAAAAAAATTTTAGTGTTGCTATGCAAACATCCAAATTTTTATCCAACTGATTTTCCAAAGCTATTTCAGGGCATTACCCTTCAGTTTCTATCCTGTGCCTCTTACTATACTTTTATTTATTTGCTGTTCTTGAAAAATTGTGATTTTAAATGGCTTAATCTATTTGGTTCAGCTGAAAATGCTACAGTATTTGTGTAATGAAAATGCCAATACGTATGTATATATCTGGGATTAGCATAGAGATGATGAAGGCCGTCTGGGCTTGATCAATAATTCATATTGGATTGGGTTTTTTGCTTTGCCTCCCTCTGCCATCCTGGACTTTGATATTTATTACCACCTGCTGAGATGCCGGCTTTAACTAAATAGAAGTTGCTTGAGGAAATCCACCATCTAGTGATTAAATTCAAGTGGCCTTGCGCTCAGAGTGACGAGACAGAATTGGGTTTTGCAGAATAAATAGAAACTCAGTAAATAGGAAGAAAGCCCATGATGAAAACATCTCTCACCGCCTTCTACAGCACAAAGCAAACACCACTTAACTGCACCACTGAGTGACAAAGCCTTTAAGTTTCAAGTAGAGGGTCAGAGTGCTCTTTCAAAAGTTCTGAGCCTTTTGACCCACAAGGGTACTTTTACACATGTGTGATTTTAGAGAAGGTGCTTGGTGGCACTGCTGGGTAAGAATTGGACCATTTACCCCAGGGTTGGTGGTTCAAACCCACCAGCCACTCCTCAGGAAAAAGATGAGGCTTTCTATTCCCATAAAGATTTGCCTCCTATACAGGGTCTCCGTGAGTTGAGATCAATTCAATGGCAGTGGGTTGGGTTTGGGGTGGGTTTAGAAGTCCTGAGAAGCTCAAGCTCCAAGATTCTGAAAGTTGGCCTGGCATTCTGTCCGCCCCCTTGAATCCCATGTTCTATCAGCAGCAGAATATCTCACATATCTCCAGAGTGGACAGTTGGCTCTGCACCAGCCTTCCTAGGAGAGGAGATGCTGGCCAGCAGATGGCCTCCACGTCTGAGCTGGATGACCAGACGTAGTCAAGGCATGGCAGCTTTCTTGGGGCACAGGGAATGGCCACCAGCTGTACAGCAGACACTCCGGGGTTAAGCCAGTCTCAACTCTGTCCTCCTCACAGAAGATGGGTCCAGAAGCCTCAGTCTCTCCAGAGCCGCCAGGGAAGTTGAATCTCTGCTTTCAACACTCTCAAACCAAACTGACTGGCAGCAAGTCGATGCCAACGCAGAGCCGACTCCTACCAGAGACCACAGGGCAGAAGTGCGAGTTTCTGAGACTGCAAGTCTATGAGAGTCAGAGCGCTCCATCTTTTCCCCTAGGATTAGCTAGCAATTTCGAACCGCTGACCTTGCAGTAAACAGTCCCAACACGTCACTGTTACACCACCAGGGCTCTTCAAAGCCTGCTTTGCTTCTCGCTAATTAAAGTAAACCGGATTTCTCTAGAACCGGTAGCCTGCGCCCTGATTACAACGCATAATCATAATCCACATGACAGGAACATCCTTCACCATGACGGGCTAGCAGGAATGGTCCCAGAGCCTGCCTCTCCTCAAAAGGAAGAAGAGACTCAGCTCGCAAGATGATCCCAGCAGTTCCAGGTGCTCTGGTTCTCGGAGATGGTGGGAAAGGGTCCCCTTCAAAGACAAGTGAGCAGGAGAGGGCAAGAGTCTCCAGAGGTTGCTAAAAAGACAAAACTCTGGTGCCATGGATGCTGTGATCGCAGGAGGGGCGGCGGTGCAGACATAGAGATGGCCTTGTTGGTTGGGGGACTGAAAACAGTGATTTCTTTTTTAACCGTCATAATTGCCACTACGGGAAAATTTTAGAGCTGCACGTTAGCTACCTGCATCCCACTAAAGTCTGCCCTGTGCTTAGGGTATGCAATCATATGACACCTTAGGTCGCAGTGTCATCTATGGGCTGAGAGGGGAGGGGCTCGTGTGGCCAGCCAGGCTGTCTGGGTTTGTATCCCTGGCCTCTCTCTCCTGCCCTTCCCTGAACACCCTGCCCACTGCAAGTCCATGCTCTGTGAAGAAAACACCGTTGGTTGCCAGCTCTCCGTGCTGTGTTGCAGACATGACCTCTCCCGGCTGAGGCGGATCCACCGCCTGCAGGGGGCACTCCCGAGCAGCTCATTATTGCCATGATGCAGTGCCCTTCTTGGAGTAAGGCTGAAAGGGCGAGGGGGTGGGTGCCAGACAAGGAGTGATACGAATTCTGAGAAACACAGATATGAAAAAAAAAAAAAAAAAGCCTTCGAGGAGGGGTCATCCATTCATCTCAAAACTGGAGAGGCGTAACTTAAAAGATTGTCTCTAGGAGCTCAAACGGGGGTGGGGGACACACCATTGAAGATTGCCACAGTTTCACACAATCCTGACTGTCCCCCTGCTCTAGCCTTCCAGCTCTTCTTCTGGCTTTCGGTGTGCAGGCCGTGGGAGGACCACCCTTCTGCTCCGAGTTCCATGGTCAGCCCCACCGGCCCCTCCTCCTCCTCCTCCTCCACTGCCTCTCCCTCCAGCTTGGGGTGCACGTACGCACTGTGCACGCATGTCACATGCCCCGTCCCAATGAACCAGAGCCAGTGGCTGGCTAGGCACCTCTCAGTCCTGGCTTGGAGGGCCTCCCGGGACCACACACAGGCAACGCTTTAGAAGACAGACGCTGGGGAGCCCCCGTTAGCCATGTCTTGGCGTGAAAGGTGGAGGCACAGTCTGTGCCTGGCAGCTCAGAGAGCCCGTGTGGAGGTGTGTCTGTGTGCTCCCAGGTCGGGTTGGCCAGGGCTGGCTCCTGGGAGGCGGACTACGGCGCCTCGATTCCCGGCGCCTCTGGAGGGACTGCCTTTATGGTGAGCACATGACCTGTGGGCACCGCTTAGGAGCACCAAGCCCCCGGCAGCCCTCCTAAAGATGGGCGGAAATCTCGTCGGTAGGGCGTCTGTCCACCCCAGGCTGCAGGGCACGCTGGACACGCAGCCGCTGCCAGCAACAGACAAAAGCAAATCCCAAGTGCTTTCCCTTCACTGGCTGTTCGGGGTCAGCACACTGCAAAATGAGGCTGGAAGGGGAAGAGACAGGGTGCTTCTTGCTCAGCGCAGGACCAGAGAGCATCCTTCCCACACATCTCTTATGGGAAAGTGACCAGATTTTAACATCGGTAAAGCAGGACACCACTGACCTGGGGGAGGGGGCTCGGGGGAGTGAGGGATGTAAATGGGGTATATTCCCTTCCTGCTTTCCTGCTGTGCATTCTTTCCAAAAAAAATTGGTACTTTTTTAAAACGCTGCGGGCCGCAGGGAAAATTGTTTAGAAAATGGACTGTTCTGCCAAAAGCGAGACGTCTGGTCACTTTTCTATGGGGGCATTGGGTATGGGGCTTTGATGGGGGCACGGGCTTGTTTCCCCTGATGCCCAGCTGTCTCTGTTCCCACCCTGCATCGTGCACACGTGGCCTGATCCCCTCAGACCCTTCTCTTGGTCCTAGGGAGAGTCCCTTGGCCATCTCTCCAGCCCCATGGGGGTGCAGCGCCACCCCCCTGCTCATTTCCTGACCGCCGTCCGCTGAGCTCCCAATAATGCTGGCAGACATACCAGCCCTCCTTCCTGTCCACCTGTGTTTGGTTGCAATTCCAGTGAGAGGAGGTTGCCCAGGCCCACGGGGAGCTCACACAGGAGGCAGCCGGAGACCTGGCAAGCAGGGCTGGAGCAGGTCCCGAGCCTGCTGGAGTGGGCACTAGCCAAGTTTCAGGGCGGCGACATCAATGACCCGAAGCCACGCGGCTAAGATGAGGTAGACCAGGGTTCTTGGCAAGGATTTCCCAGAGGCAGAATCCTTCGAAGTGTGAGCCCAGACTGACAGAGCAGAGACAAACAGAGAGCATAATAGTCCCTGGTGGAGGTCAGGCACAGAGGGCAGTAAGGTGTGGAGTCTGTGCTGAAGCGCAGGTAGCAAGGGTGTGCAGTTTGCAGACAGAACAGAAGGGACAGGGAGATGGCTTCTTCCCTAGCAGTCCTCAGTGGCCCTACACTCCTCCCTGTGCCCACACTCAGGGCCTGGAGGCACGCAGGAACCCCCATGGGGGAACCTCTAGAAGAGATGGATGCTGTGCCTCTGGCCATGTTCTGGGTGCGAGATCTGAGATTCCACAGAGGGCCAGCTGGGTTGGTACCAATGGATTCTAGTTCCTGCCCAGATTCCCCACTCATGGTCCAAGAGCAGGTGGTGGCTAGAGGCCTTCTCTGAGGAGCACTGCCATTTGAGTTACTCCCCTACTTGTGACAGGGACACACCTGGCCAGCAGGTCTCTAGTGAGGTGTCTTCAGGAGCCGCACGTCTGCACCAACCCCAAGAGCTTTGCCCACAGGGCCCTGGGCCCACCCGCAGAGGATGGAGAGCATGGTCCAGGGCCAGCTCTTGCTCCTGCCCTCTCCAGGCCCACTTCTGGTCCTGTGGAGTTATATAAGTGAATTATTTTATTTCTTTCTTTTAATGTCCCGAGCAAACCCACATCATCATTTTTATGAATGTAGTTGCCATCACTGCCTAATGATTTCCAGTGGAGTGGGGCCCGAGATACGAGGAAACTTAATCGGACGACTGCACGCGGGGCCTTGAAGCTCTCAGGCCGGAAGTCTGGCCCATCAATTAAGCTTCAAAGAAATGGGTTGTGGGCTCATCTACAAGTGTATTTTTATGTTTCTTTTATGGCTCCCCTGCTTTCTCCTGGTGTCTTTAGAGATACCAGGAGCGTGGTGTGAGGCTGAGATATTTAGTAGGGGGTTTATGGCCGGTCATTAGAACACACTAAGCTATCTGCTCTGAAGGGAAACAATTTATGTTCCCACGACAGTCACTTCACGGGTGCTACCGCCAGGGAGAGGGGGGTTTTTCCTGAGTCCCCCCCCCCATCCCTCTCACCCCATCAGCGAGGGAGAGTCCAGAACCCACATCCCAAGGCTGGTTCCTCAGATCGCCTCCAGGCTGACCTTGGTGGTCACTCCGCCTCTCCTGTCTCTATGCAGGTAGGCAAAGGAGTTGCTTTGACTAGTGCGTGGACGGTCTAAGGCAGTGGTTCTCAAACTTCCTCATGCCATGATCCTTTTATACAACTCCTCATGTTTGGAGGCCCCCCCACCATAAAATTATTTTAACACTGTCAATTTGTTCTTGTCATGAATCAGGCGACCCCTGTGAAAGGGTCGTTGGACCCCCTGAGGGGTCGTGACCCACAGATTGAGAAGGGGAGGCAGAAGGGAAGGCCTGCAAGCAGGGAACATTCATGAGCAGTTGACCATGAGCTCAGAGAGGAGACCATGGAATCCTTTCGATGTAGAGGCTGTGCTTCCCAGCAGGTGTGATGTGGGCAGAAACCATGGTCCGTCCATCTGTCTGTGCCTTCGTGCGTGTGGCACATACTTGCCGGGCACAAGTACATTGCACACCGGGTGGCTGTGGGTCAGAGCCGACTCGACGGTGTCTCAGAGCTATGCTAAGCAGCGCTATGCTGGGTGCTGATCTGGTGCAGACACCCCGGGCGCAGTTCAGGGCAGCAGGGACGCGGCGGACGGCTGGAGGAGGCTCAGAGATGCCCTGCCTCTGAGAGCCGCAAGGGCAGTCATGGAGGGCATCGAGAGAAGCAGCATGCTGCTTGGGTTAGAGCTCGGACGGGCTGCGGGGCCTGTGGTACTCTGGGATTGGCCTACATGAGAGGCTGGCCGTGACTCGGGGGACCTGGAACTGAGGTGTAGGAGGGGAGAGTGAAGCCAGTGAAGGAGGGCCTGGGGGGCAAGGAGAGCAGCTTGGCTCTCCTCGGAGCACAGTGGGGCTGCGCCGCCAAATGTTCCTCTCGCTGCTGAGGGCAGAGTGGATCGGAGGAGGTGAGACTGGCGCCCAGGTGGCCAACCAGCATGTAGCAGTCCTCCAGCAGAGGACTAAGGGCTTTCCGTGCCAGAGTAGAAGCAGCGGGAGTCAGGAAAAACAAGTACTTGACTTGAGAGGTAGAAATGGTCTGACTGGGGATTGGTTGAATGGGGATGGGCGGGATGTCAAGTGAAATGGTCAGTGTGAGGGTTGGGCAAGGGGATGGAGGAGGGGGAAGGGGGACAGAATAGCCTACAACCAAGATCGGGCTGCAAAAGGAGGGAGAATCTCAATGGCACGTGCCTTTGAGGCCATGTTAGATCCAAGGCACCCAGAGGACAGTGTGGAAGATGTCAGGCAGCAAGAGGTGTGGGGATTTGGCTGGGCAGCTAGCAGAACCCTCTTTGGCCTTTCCCTCCCAACACGGTCCTTGGTGGAAGGTACTAAAGAGAACCGATCAAGTAGGGCCCTCGAAATCTTCAGTACTCCTGCTTTCCACACGCCTGTTCCCATGCCTAGTGGCAGAAGCACCAGAGGTCCCTGGCTGTGTCCCCATCAGGTAACTCCCCGCAAAGGGCTCAAGGAACGTACACACTGGGAGTCCCAATCTCAGAAGAAAGCACTGTCTGACCCTGCAACCTCCTCGAAATTGTGACTCTGCTCGAACACATGGTGGCAGCCATGGTGTCATCCGTGGCGGTCCATGCCAGCCCTGCCCTTTGCCGCTGACCCTCTGCTCCATCCAATACGATGTCCTTCTCCAGGGTCTGGTCCACCCTGACCAGGGGTGCAAAGTACGGAAATAAAGTCTTGCCATCCTCTCCTCTGGAGAGGATTCTGGAAGTACTTCCAAGAGAGCTGTGTTCATTCTTCCAGAAGACCACAGTCTATTCAATATTTTTGTCACTAATGCCACCATTCAAAGGCGTCAGTTCTCATGTGACTTTCCTTATTCATGATCTACTTCCTCAGGCGCATGCATATGGGGTGATGGGAAACACCCTGGGTTGCATAAGGCAGAACTTAGCCCTCAACGTGACAGCTTTACTTATGGACACACTACGAAAGTCTTCTGCAGCAAATTTGCCAAACATAGTTCGGCATTTTATTTGTTGACTGATGCTTCTTGCCATTGATTGAAGGTCCCAGTAAAAACAAATCCTTGACAACTTCAACCTTGACTTCATCTGTCATGCGGGACTTACTGGACCAGTGGTGAGGACTCGTGTGTGCTTCACGGTGAGGTGTCATCCATCCTGAAGGCTGCGGATGGTCTTTCATCTTCACAGTGAAGTGTTCCAAGTCCTCTGTACTTCCAGCAGGCAAGGCTGTGTCATCTGCCTATCTCAACTTGCTATTGAACTTTCCTCCCATCTTGTGGCCATTTTCTTCTTTAGCTATTCCAATGAAAGATGATTTACTCTTCAGACAGATTAAATACAGCTAGAGAAAGAATACAGCCCTGACATAAACCTTTCCTGATCTTAGACCATGCACAATCTTCCTGTCCTATCTCTTCACTGACCTATCTAGCTATCTATCATCTATCTACAGCAGGGGTTCTCAATCTTCCAATGGCCGAGACCCTTAAATACAATTCCTCATGTTGTGGTGACCCCCCCCCCACCATGAAATTATTTTTGTGGCTACTTCCTATCATTTTGCTACTGTTATGAATCAGGTGACCCCTGTGAAAAGGTCATTCGCTCCCCAAAGGATTCGCGACCCACAGGTTGAGAATCGCAGCTCTGTGGATTTCACGTGAGCACAACTAAGTGTCCTCGACTTCTGATTGTCCGCAGTGCCCTCCATACTTTTATGATCCACACACTCAAAGGCCTGGGTGGAGTCAATAAATCCTGGGTACAAAGTTTTCTGGTATTTTTTGCTTCAGGCCCCAATCCATCCCCATCAGCAGTGATGTCTGTCATACTACATCCTCTTCTGAAGGCGGCCTGAGTTTCGTGCAGTCCTGTGTGTACCTGGGAATTGCCTCCAGCACGGTTTTACTTGTGGGTGACAGTAACGAAGTGAGGTGGGAAGCTCTGCAGGCTGTCGGATCATCCCTCTTGGGGATGAGCACAAGGAGGGAGCGCTTCATGTGGCAAGCCAGGCTGCTGCCTCACAAACTCCTCCTCGGCAGAGAGATCTGAGCGCTTCCCGGGCAGCAGCCGCTGGTCAAAACATCTCAAGGAGCATTTTGTCCATCGCCGGAGCCTGTTTGGTCTTGGGGTGTTTTGTGGTGGTGGTGGTTTTACCAGTGCCTTCCTGCCTTCGATAATATCACTTTCTGATTGTCGACTACCTCCTGAAATGGTTCGTCGACATCCATCAGTCCGATTCAGTACAAAGGATCCCGTCGGTTTGTGGCCTCTCTGTCCACGTGCCCGTCTGAGGTGGTCTGTGTGTTTCTGAGATGCTGGAAGCTACGCCACCGATATTTCCAATGCCTGCAGGTCGCCCGGCAGTGGACAGGTGTCAGTGGCGCTTCCAGATGGAGACGGGACAGTGACAGTGGTTCCTCGCAGCTTGTTTCTTTCGGAGCTAGAAAATGTCATTCTGGCTCTGTTTGGGGATGGGAGAGGACACTCCCTGGAATGGGATCATGATTGTCCCAAGTGATTTACCTGGTCACTCAGACACGGCTGTCCAGAGATTCAGACAGGCTAGCTCACTGACACTCCACTCTCCTGCAAGGGCCCCTGGAGGGAGCGAGGAGAGCCCCTTCTGAAGCCCACTGGGGCCTGTGCCTGCTGCCAGGGGGCATTGTGGCTGCTCCCCGATGGGGCATACTTTTGTGATAGGATGAGGCACACCATTCCCTGGATGTTCTGAAAACCCAGAACTCTGGGATTGGGAGAGGAGGAAAGAACCGGCTGTGAGCTCCAGCTGGGCCAAGTTGAATCCAGGGGTCCAGAGACCAGGGTAGGGGTGGGAGTTGGGAGGTGGGCAACAGGTCATGTCAGTAGCAGGGTGCAGAGCTAGTCATGCGTGCCAGGCTCTGGCTGCCCCATTTGGCCCCAAGCATGTGGGGGGTCTGAGATGTTACACACCGCATGGCGTAGAGGTGAGGTCTGCTGTCAGCCAACACTGGAGGCCCTGGGGGACTCAAGAGAGATCAGTACAGGAGGGGAGGCCAGAAATGACTTCAGGGGGGGTGACAGATCTGGCTGGAAGGAGGGGAGAAAGGATAGGGTACCCCGGCTTGATTTGGGGGAACCCAGCTGACAGGGGATTGAGGAGGCTGATGAGGATATGCTGAATAGGGCTCGGGACCTTGACAACAAGTACGGACAGTGACATTGTGAGTCAACTTCTCAGTCTGCCCTGGGCAGAGGGGCCAAGTGAGGAACCTCAGGACTCATCCCTTCCTCCCGGGGAGACTGTGGTCAAGGCAAGGGGGGTGAGGGTGGGGAAGGCAGGCAGCAGGAAGGGACAGCCCAGCTGGACCAGCCGCAGAGCAGTCCTGGCCACAACCTCACGCCTCCTCAGCTCCATTGCTTGGCCCAGAGCTTGGCAAGATGGGGGCCTCACAGCCTACAACATTGTAGAGGGGGTGGGGGTTGGCAGTACATGTGTTAAGTGAATGAGGACAGAGCATAAGGACCATTCAGGGCTGGCTGCCCCTCTCCCTCCCACCTCCTCCCCCAACTGGGCAGCCCTGCTGTGCGGGGGGAGGGTGAAGATGTATTTTCTGGGGACCAAGAAGGCCAGCAGGGCCTGCCACGCAGTGGTTAGGGTCCAGAGTTCTTGGCCCTGTGCCTCTTTGGCAGATGTTCAACCTGGGCTCTTGAATTACGGTAAGCATGGCAGAAATTTATGGGCTCTTGAATTCACAGAGCAGGGGTGAGCTGCGGGGTTGCTGCGCCCTGCCAAGCTGGATGCGCAGAGCAGTTATAAATCACCTCCCTCCGAGGGCTCCACGGCCCTCTGCTGCCGCCCTGTGAGTTACCTGGGGTCAATGGACACGCCCCCAGGATCTGAGCACAGCTCATGGGTAGGGTGAGGGTAATGACTGCAGAGATGGTCACACCCTTTCCTGCCCTCAGGGGTCCTCAGCCCCACTCTCTGCTTCCAAGACATGCGTGTTCGTCAGGGTTGACTAGAGAAACAAATCCAGGGAGACTCGTGTATGTGTAAGAAAGAACTTTATATCAGAGAGTGCTTGTATATCAAGAAAACATCCCAGCCCAGATTAAGCCCATAAGTTTAATATTAGCCCATCTAGCCAGTCCCAGTACTGTAAACTCCTCTTCAGACTCAGGCAGCACATGCAGTGACAACACATGCAAAAAGATCACAAGCTGGTGGGTAGGAAGTCTTGTGGATCCAGTGGCGGTGGAAGCATCTCAGTGCTGACATGGGTCTCCACGTGGCTCCTCCAGCTTCAAGGCTCTGACAGCCATCAGCACAGCTCCGTGTGACTTGTCAACAGGAATGTCTCACAGGGAGAGGAAGCAGAGAGAGTGTGCGTTCCATTTCCAGGGAGGAAGACAGGAGTTCCCAGAATCCTCAGGAGGAGGCCATGCCCACACAGAGACCTCGTTGGCAATGACCTGATTGATAGGCTAGACTCCACCCCTTCACAAGTTGACATGCTGTAACTGCCACAGCATGGTCCTGCATGGGCAGAACGAGAGCGAACCACACAGGGAATTCTGAAAGTCAGTGCCTGGGCACTGACCATTCCAGAAAGGGGGGCGGGAGGGAGGGAGGGGGGATCACGGAAGGCCTTCTGAGAGAAGGGCAATATACCTGAGTGGCAGTGCCCAGAAGAGCAGGAAGTTGGGGTGGGGTGGGGTGGGAATCTGAGCACCTACGGACCTGGAGGAAAGATGGCTGGGGCTTGTTCAGAGGACTCCGCTATCCATTCCCACAAGTCAGTCCCGTGACTGGACCATGAGACGAGGTTGGAGAAGAGCCAGCTGGATCCCTGCTAAGCGGTGCCCCCTTCTGTGCTGTGTGAGCCAAACACAGCCTGATGAGCCTGACGCCTCCTGTCAGTCCTCACCTGGGGAGGGTGGGGAAATTAGGAGAAAGAGCATGCCACTCCATGGTCGGTGACAGCAGAAGTCTAAGCAGGGGAACACATGCCTGGGGTGGTCTCTGAACTGCCAGCAGCGACTCATCAGCAGAAACGCATCCCCCTCTCTCAGGGATCAGTCTCAGTTGAACACCTTCTATATTTGTGGCTTCCAGAAGGTCCTTCCACACCTTACCCAGAGCCTTCTTGGACCCCAGAAGGACCAACACCACCTCTGTGTCGACCAGACTTGTGGCAGGGCCTTGGGCCCCCCTGGGTTAGAGCCCCCCGAAGCTGCTCAGGGGAGGCGCCTTCAAGTGGAGCCGAGGACCCTGTCCTACCTGCCCTGCCTGAACTGTGTCTCTGAGTGAGAGACCCGGATCACCAGATCGTCCAGGTCCATGGGAACCTCCGTGTCACACCTGCACCCAGTGGTCAAGCAGCTCCCTCCCACAGCCCCTGCCAGCCAGCAGCCCAGCCTTCCCCCTGCGGGATCGCTGTGTGCACAGGACTCAGCAGGATGCTTCAGGGAGATTTACCTGTGAGGTTATCACCTTAGATCAGTGGTTTTCAACCTTCCTCATGCTGTGACCCTTTCATACCATTCCTCATGTGGTGGTGGACCCCAACCATAAAATTACTTTGTGGCTACTTCATCACTGTCATTTTGCTACTGCGATGAGTTGACACGTCCCCATCCCCCCAGGTTGAGAACCACAGCCTTAGCTCCTGACCAAACTCCTCACAAGAGGGGAGTGGAGGCCTGAGCTCTGCTGAAGCTAGGGCACTCCAGGTCAGTGGGGGGACCCTGGTCTTTCTTCTTCCATCCCACTGCCACCACCAATCAGCCTCCCCCAGCTTCCACCCCAGACCCCACAAATCTTCCAGCGAGAATGAGCTCCAGGGGTGTCTGGCCAAGGGGCCGCCCTGTCCAGATTTGGTTTTCTGACCAGATAAACATGGCGCTGTCCTGCGAGCCCTCACCACCCATCTCCCCCCACTGGGATTCACCAAGGACACAGGATATATCTGTCCAGAGCAACAGACACGCCGTCCAAGTCTAGCACATACAGGAAAACAAACCGAGCCTTAAGCGCGTCGGTCAGTGGATTGTCTCTGGACCAGCACGTGCAGATAGAGAAGCTAAATGTGACCAACCCCCAAAGGCTTCCCCCCGCCACACGACACCTGCCCAATGTCCCATCCGGTACACCCCAGTACCGCAGAGCCCGGGGACGGGAGGCGGCGCGCACAGCACTAGGCTGGTGGTCGACAAACTGCAGCTCACAGGATGGCGGCTCTTCCAGTGTGAGCGTGCGGCTCTGCAGTGACATGGAGAACATGTGAAGGCCATTATTTCAGATCACCGTGATTTCATTTATGTGAAAAAACCTGTTTAAGGCTCTTGAGCGATTTTTAAAGCTGTTAGGAAAGAAAGGATTAGTTCTTCAGTCAAAGGAGTTTGCCAACCCCTGACCTTGTCCCCTGAGTAGGGAGTTAGTGAAGCAGACCAGGATCAGCGAGCGCTCGGCCGTGTCTGGCCGGACTTTGGAATGGAAGCAGTCCAAATGGTTGGGGTTGGGGGGGAGACCCAGGACAAAGATGTGTTGGCTGTAAGGCTTCTTCCTCCTTCAGGTGATGTCCTGAGACCTAGGGTCAGAGGTCAGGCATGAGGATGGGGGACCCCCTCCACTCAACACCCATCGTGGCTCAGGCTGGGGTCCAGACCCCCTTCCTTCCTAGGAGCAGGTGCACTGTGGCAGCCCTGCCTGTGCCCGGAAAAGCATCCTATAACATGGGCTTTTCTGGGGTTTCTTTCCCATGATTCTCAACTGCCAGCCTCCAAACCCTCTAAGGTACTGCCTGGAGCAGGCCTCTCTCCCTACGTGAGATGCCATCACTGCGCCGCTTCCAGCTTCGCTGAGGGGACACCTGCCTTGGGGGCTGGCTGTGAGCCACCCCTCTCAATGGCAAGGACCTGGAAACTCCCATCTGTGGGCGCCCTTATTGTTCCAGGCACCGGATGAACTAGTCAGCCAAGACTCCTGGATCTCTGAGTCAAGGCGTTTGGCAGGAGAAGGCCAGGCCTGCCCGTTCGGTCATGATATGAAGGCTTGTCCAGTATGAGGCCTCCACCTGGGCAGCGTTTCAACATCCTCTTCAGGCTATAGAAAGCACAGTCGTCTGCCTCTCGCTGCACTCTCCTTGATCCCTCCCCAGCTTTACTTCCCTCTTGTCGGGTTTGTCAAGAGCTAGCAGGCTGGAATTTGAAGATAAGGGGACAGAGCTGGGAAGTGTCAGAGCCCGTGAAGGTGGGACTCAAATGCCAGGAAGCCAGCGCCCAGCTCCATCAGCCGCTGCCTGGGTCTTCAGACAGGGTCCCTAGGCCTCCAGGCAGGGGCCCAAGGCTCCTTCACGACCCGTGTGTCATCAGAAGATGAGGGGTGAGTCTACCTGGTTCTCAAAGTCTTCTCCCCTCCCCTCCAGGCCTGTGACCTGCTATGCAGCTGGACTGACTGTGTGCCAGTCTCCCTAAAACAAATGGGATGGATGGGCGGCGCTGGGACTGGGCTGCAAGTGCTAGGAGGTGTGTGTGTGTTTGAGGACTTTACCCAATGTTCTCTGCACCCCTGACCCTGTAATGTCCTGTGTCACTTGTTGGGGAACCCCCCCAAAAAAAGGAAAAGTAGAGTTTCTCAACCCACTCCTGAAACTTCTTCCAGGAGGAGCCCTGGTCGTTACACATTGGGCTTGTTACACACGGGGCTGTAAAACCACAAGGTCAGCAGTTCGAAACCAAGCTGCTACCTTCTTAGAACCCGCCCCCACCCCCCACCCCGCCCCCAGAGGCAGTTCTACCGTATCCTGGAGCGTCGTTGTGAGTGAGCACTGATGGATGGCGATGAGTTTACTCATCATACAGCACCACGAGGGGAAACGTTAAAGTGGAAATAAGCGGTTGGCTTATTTAGCTGACGGTTCCTGCTTTAATTAGGGGGCAGTCACACTCTGAAGGGGCCCTCGCTCACAGGGATTAGGCACGTGGCCGCTCACCCGAAGGTCAGCAATTAAAACCCAGGAATTGTTTCACAGGAGAAAGATGTGGCCATCTGTGTCCCAGAGGATGGTCGAGCCAAGGACATCCGCCTAGGGTTGCAGTTCTGCCCCAGGTCTCAGGGCCACTTCGGTTAGACTCCACTCCCGCCGGCGGACACTCACTCACATCGGTGGCACGGAGCGCACATCTGTGAGTCTCACGGGGTGCTTTTCCAGATCGTGTCGGTTCGTCCCCGTGGGAAGTCCGTGAGGAAGCCTCTAACTGGCATTTCAAAGACTGGCTTCCGGGAAAAGTCCCTGCAGCTGCGACAAAGCGCATTCATCCAGTGACATATCCGGGCCATACCTTTTCCACGGAGACGCACACTGATCTGGGGTACGAAGGGAACCCGGCTGGCCGACCACCTCGCCTCCACGGGCCATGCCTGGGGGCCCTGCGTCCCAGCGTCTGAACCCATTCACATTGTGGAGCAGGCGGCCAGGGGCCCATTCTCGGGATCCGCGGACTCATGAATATGGAGGGCAAGGCGAGGGCCACGCCATTTCCTAGCTGTGAATCTACTAAGAGGCAGAATCAGATCCGCGGGAGCCTCAGTGGTGTTTTGGAGCAAACCCAACTGAGGAGGAGGAGGAGGAGGAGGAGGCGGACTGCGAGTGGCTGGAATAACACAATTTGCTGGGGAAAGAGGGGCTGTTGGGGCAGAACCCACAGTCAGGCCGCCACCACGCTCAGCACCCGAACTCCACTGAGACACTGCGAGCAGCCGGGGCTCTCCGACTTCCATTTCCGGGGTCCCCGCAGGGAGGCTGAGGACATGGGAAGGGGGGCCTCGCTGCTCCAGCAACCCCAGCTCTGGGACCCCCTCCAGCTCTCCCCAGACGGCTGCTTGCCTCCTAGCCAGGTTGTGTTGGGATTTTGTTTCCTTGATGTGAGGGGCTTTTTTCCACCTGGGATTTATGGTGGATCGCGGAAGTCAGGCCGGTTAAGGTAAAGGAAACTTCAGGAACGTTCTGTGTCGACTCGGATCCGAACAATCCGTGGGAAGGGTCCAGTTTCAGACTGAGACCCCATTCTGCTTCTTCCGAGCGCTCCGTGGCCGCCCTCCTCCACCCCCTCGACATGAGAACCCAGCTGGGCTTCCCCAGGACCTGTGAACCCTAGGGTATCTTCTCTGGAGTCTACAAGAGGCGGTGATGTGCACTGCTTGCCTTCTAATTGAGTCTGGCTCATACTGACAAGGTTCCATGGAACCTTCTGCCTATGGCCGGCTGCTACACCAATCCCCTTCCTAGCAGCCTGAATGACTGGCTTTGGGGTTAGCAGGAACCCTGATGGCCTCATGATTATGCATTGGGCTGCTAACTGCAAGGTCAGCAGTTAAAAATCAGGAGCCTTCAAAGATGGGTGTTGTACACCCATAGAGAGTTAAAGTCAAGAGGCAGTTCTGCCCTGCCCTGTAGGGTCTCTGAAAATCCGATGGACCCAATGGCAAACTAGAGTTTGCTCTGGTTTGAGTTAACAGTCAAGCAATTACGTAGCACCCAAGGCCATTGCCATGCAGTTAAGTCTAATGCCTAGAACCTTGGAGGGTTCCCAAGGCTGTGTGCGCCAAGGCCTTCAATCATTGTAACAACTAAAACAACACCCCCCTGCCATAAAATTCCAAAACACCATTCACGGAGGCTCCTCAGCTGTGTCCTGCACCCACATGCGAACAGCACGTCGCTCTGCTTGCCTTCTCCCCATTGCTAGGCAGCCAGAGGCTCTGCAGCACTCACGAAGGCACCCCCACCCCCACCCTCAGACCCTGCTGTCCAAAGGTCAGCTGCATCAAGTAGCCACTCTCCTGGGCCACCATATCCATCGCAGGGTGCCTCCTGGTTTAGACCTGGAGAGAAACATAACCAGGGACACTTATCTATTTATAAGAAAGGGCTTTCCATCAAGAAGTACTCCTAAATCCAAAAAGGCATGCCATCCCAGACCAGCTCAAGTTCACGGGTCCCATGCGAGCTGCAACGCTCTTCAGACTCACATTGCTGCAGGTCTATGAAGCAGAGTTGAAGCAGCATGCAGGGACATCACAGCCCTGTCAGTCAGCCCTGGGGGTTCCAGGTTGTTGGAAGCATGGCAAAGCACAGACAGCTTCAAGGTCGACTCCCAGGGCCAGAGGCCCACATGGGGCCGCCCAGGAGGTACGCACAGGGTCCCAGCAAGGATGAAGACAAAGAGCGAGAGAGGGAAAGGGGCTCCCAGTGTTTCTCTTGTTTAAAAAAAGAAAAAAGAACCATCCTTCTAGGAGGCATCATCAGGCTGTGACCTGATTGGCAATTTGTATGACTGCCACCTGCATACAAATTCCAATTGACAGAAAATGTAACTACCACTCCCACAGACCCTTGGGGAAATGAAGTCTCCCAGGGAAATCGAATTGAATCGGTGGACTGAAGTAGGAGGGGGAGTGGTACCCTCATCGCTCATATATGCCACTTTCCCCAACAGGTGGCCATACCCTGAGCTAACAGTCCAGGTGCCCACATGCTGGTCTGACACCACTACTTCTCTATGGGGGTGGGGGCATATGGGGACCTTCTAGAGAGGGCAGTGGAGGAGCTGAGGTGAGGCAGGTAGAAGAAATCCATGGCCTCCGCATCAGGACTCATAAGAAGCGAACACGCTCAAGTCCATGCCGACACGTAGCCACCCTCTAGAAGAGGGTAGAGTTAACTGCGCCTGTGGGTTTTTGACACTGTCCATCCTTTGGGGAGTCGAAAGTCTCATCTTTCTCCCACAGAACAGCTGGGGGTTTCAAACTGCTGACCTTGCGGTTAGAAGCCCCAGGCCTAACCCACCATGCCACCGGGGTACCTTCTCTCGTCATCCAACTGTGAAGTAGTCCTTCCTGCCAGGGGACTCTTAACATTGATTCAAGTTTTCAAACATTGCTCTTTCACTCTGGGGGCCCCCTGATGGATGTGCCAGTCAACCGTAAAAAAGTGGATGCGGAGCCCTCTCCCAGGGATCCAACCAATTTTGCTTTCTCTAATAGGAATAACAGAGAGGATTGTAAATGTCACTCGGCAGATTGTATAGCCACACCAACTGAACCAGCCGCTCGTGAGCAAATGTACCGTTTTGCTAACAAAGGCCTGGGTGGTTTTGTTCATTTCAATGACCTGATGCTGGGGCAAAAACAGAGATGGGGTTGTGTCCCACATCTGGGGGTGGGGTTGGGGGGTGCCTGGCTGCCGCCAGTGCAGCGCAGCGGGGTGGAGGGACGAGGTGAGAAGCGGCATGTTTGCTGGACCCCAAGTCGTAGGGCATCGAGAGCCTTCCGTGTGCAGATTCTGTGTGTGGTCCCAAATTGGCCTTGAACCCAGAACCTCCTAACCCTGCTGGGATGTCCCTGGGGATGGGCCGGGTAAAGACCTGCTGGGGCCTGACTGAGGAGAGTTTGCGAGCCTGGTTCTAGGCCCCTGCAGAGCCTGGGAAGTCAAGGGATACATGCAAGCTATTCTGCTTCTGCTCTGCTCAGTCAGTCCCTGGCGGCCGGGGTGCCCACAGTCTAAGGAAGCCAGCAGGTGGCCTGTGAGGATCCTCTCGTCTGTTAAGTTCAGCCTGTAGAGGTGCCCATCAGCTCCTTGTAGCAGGGCCTTCGAAACTCAGTGAAGCACAGCCCGACCTCCCCTGCAGCCCTGCAGCTGAGTTCGGGCTCAGCTCCCAGTGCCTACTGGTGGTGGGAAGGTGGAGGGGGCGGGGTGGAGGGGGGTGGAGGGAGCTGGTTGATTCTCCCTGAGCCCCGGCTGAGATTAAGAGTTGCCTGGATTTTCATCCTGACTTGAAATCCAGTAGGTATCCCTTCCAGGCCCCTCCCAACAGACCAGCTAGCTCCCAAGCCAAGTAAGTCTTGCTGGAGAACAAGGAGGCTTCCCAAAGTGTGCTCACTGGATGGTCAGCATCAGACACACCCTGGACTTGCTCTGTGGCCCCTCCAGAACCAGTACTAGCATGTTTAGCTTCTGTCCCACATGACTCTGGTGCAGACTCAAGTTTGAGAACAGGATAGACGGTTTTCTGAACAGCTGCTTTCCCCCTAAACATAGCAACAGTGTCCTGCGTGTGTTCTTCCTTGAGTTGGCCTTGTCATTTTTTTGAGGACCCGTGTCATTTGGTGGGAAAAAGCAAGAGGCAGAAGACTCCAGTCCTTATCTGGAACCTGCCAGTAAACTGACGTGTGGTTCAGCCCTATCCCTGATAACCTGGGCCTGAGATTTCCCATCTGTGGTGAACATGGACTTGATGTCAACTTCATGATTGGAATGTAGGGGTGGAGTCTAGCCTGTCAATCTGGAGCTAGCCAATGAGTAGCCAATGAGGCCCCTGTGTGGGCATGGCTTTCTCCTAAGAATTCTGGGAAGTCTCGCAGTATTTCCCTTGAGCAGATGAGAGACCATCTCCCCAGTTGTTGGGAGTCGCTCGACTGACAAGACAAGATGGCAGCGTCCAAGGAACTGGAAGAGTCAGAGGAGAAGCCACATGGCCTTACCCTGATGGAACCAGACCTCTGAAGCTGGAAAAGCCACAGAGAGACCCCTGCCAGCGCTGAGATGTTTCTGCCACCACTGGATGCTGTTGATGGACCCTGAACCCTGGAAGCGAGGAGCCATGGGGAGACCCCTGCCAGAGCCGGTACTCTGCACCCACTGGCCTGTGACTTTGTGAGTCAGAAGGAGACTTTATAGACTGGTATCAGACATAGAGGCTAATATCAGACTTATGACTTTGAACTGGACTGGGTTGGGATGCTTTCTCAATGTTTCATTCCTCTTATATATAAACCTTTCCCTTATATCCACATGCATGTCTATGAATTTGTTTCTCTAGTTTACCCGGACTAACACATCATCCATCTAACAAGGGCAGTGGGCCTATTGCCAGTGGTTAGGAGACCGGGGAGTGAGGGAGCACTGGGGACGGGGGTGGGGTCGCTATCCTTCAGACCCACAGCCAGATTTTAGGGCTCCAACCCCTCCAACTCAAGCAGAAGCATCCACCGTGGGTTTCTGCCAACACATACAAAGATGTTGAGAATTCCGTCTTTGTTGTGGGGAGCTCAGCCTGGGGGGGAGGCAGGACAGAGGGGACAGGACACTCGACAGGTGTAAAGGACCAAGAGCTCCTTAGGACCACGTGGCTGGAGGTGGGCAGAAACGCCCCACCCCCACCCCACCCCACCCCATGTCCCACCTCCCCCATGAAGCAAGGCCTAGGCAGGAAGTCAGACTTGAGAACTGGGTGAAAATGTCAGGAGAGGACCCCTGCAGAGCAGCTTTCCTACAGGAGTGAGAGGCGAAAGGTGGGGAATTGGCTCTTGGAAACCGTGCTAGATGTCTCCAGAGGGCAGATTGGGTGGCTGGTTCTAAGAAGTCACGGGCCACAGAGGGACTGTGAGTGGGTCACCTCATGGCCTGGCTTTGAGTGGACTTGTTTGTGTGTTGTTTTCTAAGAGAGAGAAGGCCATCTCGTGCACCTAGCCATAACCGGAGATGTTCAAGGTGGTATGGCCCCCGTCCACCACCCTCCCTGAGACAGTATCATGGGTGCTTCCGTGTCTCCTAAAGCTGAGCATGTGTTGTGCATTGAATTTCCCCCGAAATGGTGGCAGGAAGATGGTGAGTGTTCGTGAATTTACATCAAGTGAAACATCTGTTCCTCTTAAGCTAAACTCCAGTAAAGGTAGGGCAGCTCATAAATAAGATCGGGGAGAAAAGGCTGCTTGCTGTTTGCACAGCTTTGCAGTTTCAAAACAGACCCCAGAAAGACGCCTTGCCATGGAGGCCTGGGGAACACAGCTGGTTTCAGCGGTGAGGTTGATGCCAGACAATGATGCCAAGTTTTTGCTTTGGTGGCAACGGCTTTGACTGTGTAGCAGATGACATCACTTGTCAGGTGCCTAGAGATGACATGAGAATGGGAAGGAGTGTTGCTAATGCTGGGAGGACTGCGGGCAGACTGGCAGCTGGCCAGAGGACAGGCGTGACACCCCTTCTCTCTAAGGGCTGCTCTGGAGCTCACCAGGTGTGGGTCTCGGACTCTGGGCTTGGTCTAGATGGAACTGGACCACCCTGACAGAGTGAGGAAGGTCCTGGGGACTGGGTGTGGCTCCTGTGTGGGAGAGGAGATGGCCAGACCCCACCTGTTGGCACCTCAGGGTATGACTCTCCAGAGTCCAACAGCCCCCACCCTAGCCCTCCCTTCCTTCCTATTCCCCTGCCCCTGGGCTCGTCACCACCCACTATGACTCCTGCCACTGAGCTCCTCCAGATGCCAGTTCCTCTGCATCCTGCATCTCTCTCTCTCTCAGTGCAAGTTGGGATTTGCAGGGAACTCCTGAAGTGCATCATGGACCACGCACTGTGCTGCTCACCCCAAGGTCAGGGATTCGAACCCACCAAGCACTCCATACGAGAAAAGTGAGGCTGTCTTTAAAGAAGTGACATCTCAGAAACTCAAAAGGACCAGTTCTGCTTGATCCAGGAGCTTCTCTGTGGTCAGGGTTCACTCAATAGCAGTGACTCCTGAAATGCCACCCTTGCCAAGCAGCCGACTCCACCTGTTGCATCAGAGTACAAGTGGGTGCCGTGATGGTTTTCCATGGCTGGTTGTTTGTTTTTATTTTCTGGATAGACTGCTGGACCTTCTTCCAAGGTGCCACTGAGTGGACTCGAACTGCTACTCTTGCAGCTAGGGCACAGCCTCCCTGAGCCGCATTCGCATAGAATACTTCTGGCACCTTGGAGGCCATGGGGAGCTAGTGTTGTCCTAGTGGTCCTGGGATTCCTGGGCCTCCCCTGCTCAGCGTCCTGCCTGTGTCGACAGCTCTCCCAGAGAGCATAGGTGGTCCGTGGGGGCAGGGCGGGTCTCCCTCACAGACCAGAGCCTCTGTACGGATGGAGCCTTTCCTGAAGTTGTGGTTGCTGTTAGGGACGGAGTCAGTCCCAACCGCTAGTGACCCTGTGCACACAGAAGGCAGCACTGCCCAGTGTGGAGGCCATCATCCCCAGAGTGCCCGTTCAAGTGCCGCAGCCGGGAACGATTGAAGGGCAGGGAGAGAGGGGACTCTGCATTCAGGGGGGTGTCATGTTGGAGTGAGAAGCTGAAGGACTTAGTGACGGAATGGCTGTAGGGAGGAGGCAGGGAGAGGTGCACCCTGCCCCTCTCCAACCCTCTCACACCAGCCTAGACAGCAGGGTCCCATCCCAGATCTTCACCAAGGGTCTTTGACCGCAAGGCCTAGCTGATTCTCAACTAGAGTCTGAGCTCGCCGTTGGCAGAGTGGGGGCTCCCACTACTCCATATGATGCAACACACCCCTTCCCTTGCCTCTCAGAGGCCCCACCCCTGGGCCGGGAGGGTGTCGGTGAAGGAGGTCCCGGGAGGCACAGTGGAGCAGGCAGTTGAGAAGTGGCTGGAATATTCATACTGTTTCCCCGGCTTCTCTTTGTTCTACGCGTGGAAGTGTTGCAATGATGGACACTTAATTCCAAAGGCTGCTACCTGCACCCTATCTCTTCTTGCTCAAAAGTGAGATGCGACGTGCCTGGGCTCCCGCTGTAATCATCTCCCTGTGTGGAGGGAGTGTGGCTGGAAGGGGAGCACATTAGAATCCTCAAAGAGGAACAATTATTGAGGGAACTAGATTAATGAGGTGTCATAACAACTTAGCCAGATCCGCAGCTGACCTTTCTCATGGAGAACGGGCTTGATAAATGTAGTTCATTACCAAGTTCTGACATGAAAATGGGATCACACTCTGGGCTCCTCAGCAGGCTGATCAATATTTTATCTGCCAAAGCAGGCCTGGGCTGGGAGCAGGGGGAGCCCCCCACATGCACGCACGCACTGCTGGCAAGGCCCGGGCCAGGGGCTGGCCAAGCAGGTAGGCCAGAGGGCGGCTGGACCCTTCTGAGGAACTTCCAGGCTACTTGTCACTGTCAGCCTCCCTTCCTGAGGAGTTCCAGGGATGTCCGTGAGGGCGGGGACAGGAGGGCGGACGTCCAGGAGGTCTTCCCACCTCTGTTTATCCACACACAGCGATGCTGAAGCCACCATGTGCCAGTGGAGCCCTGGCGACAATATTTATATGCAGTTCAAAACCAGCAGCCCCTACTCAGGAGAAAGATGGGACTTTCAACTCCTATAAAGACTTATCTGTCTCAGAAGCTCACAGAAGTGGTTCTGCCCTGTCCTGCAGAGTCACAAAAAGGCTGCATGGACTTGATGGCAATGAGTTTGGTTTCTTGGTCAGGTGCGAGGTACTGGGGTGTCGGGTGGGGTCAGAGACACCAGGATACATCCATGCTCTCGAAAGACATAAGTCCATCTCATTAAGAGGATCCCAAAGCCTGATTGACAACTTGGATTTTGCAAAGTCCTCTCCCATCATTGTTTTTTGTTTGTTTGTTTGTTTGTTTGTTTCATTGTAGCCACCCTATCAGTGGCCCTCAACTGCTGGCTTTCTTGACTCCCTGTCATCCAGTGCTCTCCCAGGCTGGCAGTGTCCACTCACTTGTGCTGGAACCTGTCCCCAGCTGGAGCCCTCCTCCCCCACCCCCACCCCTCCAAGGAGGCTTTTCAGTGGGGTGTGCTAAGTATCCTCTCACCACAGACCCAAGACCAAGGTTCCGACTGAACCCTGCCCAGCTTAGGTGGAACGACTTTTCTGCTCAGGTGATCAACAGAGGTCAGGCTGAAGTGGACAGCGAAGCCAGGTAGGGATCTGAGTAAAGGACATTCCAGATTGAGGGAGCAGTGGGTGCAAAGGCCCTGGGGCAGAGCCTAGAAAAAAAGGCTTCAAAAAGTTTAAGGGTAAAAACTGGAATCACAAAATAATGGGTTTCTTCCATGAACTTTTGGAGGCCCCATGCACTTTAGAGGCCAACGCTGCTGTGGCTCTCTCTGTCATCCGGCTGTTGAGGTCACTGTGTGCCTTTCTGGGTGAACAGTAGGATGAGAAGGACATGACCCAGGTTAGGACCAGATACAATGAAACTGAAGAAAGGATGGCCCCTTGTTTTACTCAAGCCTTTAAGACCCCAGATACTGTATCTTTTGATACCCGGGCACCATCAGCTTTCTTCACCACATTTACTTATGCACCCACTTTGTCGTCAGCGATCATATCAGGAAGGTGAGCACGCAATGTTATGATTTTTAGTTTTTGAAGCCTGATAGCTGATACCTTTGACCCAACCACACCATGGCAAAACACTAAGGGTGTGCAACAGAGCATGGAGTTCCAGATGGAGTGCCAAGGATATACTTTGGGGCCAGGATGTGGCACCCTATTTGATTCAACCAAGGGACACTCCTGGAAGTCAATGAACAGACCTTGAACTATTTACAGGTTTTTTATATTGTTATTATTTTATTTTTTTACATATATATTGGACATTGGGGTTTTTGTTGTTATCATTGTTTTATTTTCTTTGGTTGCTTCATTTTACAATGCTTTTTTTGTACATATTTTTGCCTATGCAGGTCTATCTAGATAACAAGAACAGTCTTAGGAGGCAAAAACAATTGGACTGATGGTTGGGGGAGAGGGGGTATGGGAGGAGGGAAGGAGAGGGAAAGGAGGTGGTGCTGACCAGCCCAGCAATAAGGGAATAACAATTGATCAAAATCAGTGACAAGGTGGGTGTGAGAAGTCCGATAGGTATTGATCAAGAGTAATGTAACAGAGAGAAAATACTGAAACCCAAATGGAGGCTGAGCATGATAGTGGGACAAGAGGAAAGTGAAAGAAAATAGAGGAAAGAACTGAGGTCTAAATATAGGCCTGAACATAGGTGCATATATTTATGTATGACGATGGGGAAATAGATCAATATTCATATACTTATAGGGTTTGTATTAGGACAGCAGATGGGCACTGGACCTCCACTCAAGTACTTCCTCAGTGCAAGAACACTTTGTTCTATTAAATTGGCATTCCATGATGCTCACCTTCCAGACACGATCACTGAAGACAAATGTGGTGAAGAAAGCTGATGGTGCCCGGCTATCAAAAGATATAGCCTCTGGGGTCTTAAAGACTTGAGCAAAGAAGCGGCCATTCAGCTCAGAAGCAATAAAGCCCACACGGATGAAGCACACCAGCTTGTGGGACCCTGAGGAGCCTGCTTTCTTGAACGGCAGCTGCCTCTGGGCGTGACTCACAGAAGCACACTGCCAGCCAGACCATTCTGTTCACCCAGGTCCTGTGGGACTGCGCAGACCTGCCCGTGGACTTCTGAGACGGTCAATCTTTACAGAAGATTGTAAAGACCCTCCTCTTTGTCCTGAGAAGCTGGTGGTTTCAAACTGCTGCCCCTGTGGTTCATAGCTCGACTCATCACCGGCTGCATCCGCAGGACTCCTGGGGAGGAAACCGATTGCTTGGCCTCCATCCTCATCTGTACTTTCCAGGCGTTCTTCCATGAGTAATATGTATTTGTAGTTGTGTTGTTTTTGTTAGGTGTCATGGCGTCAGTTCCAACCAGAAGTGACCTTAGTCACTGCAGAACGCACCCCTGCGCCTGGGCCCCCCCCCCCCCCCGCCGTCAATTGTTCCCACGCCCGAGGCTGTTGTCGCAGCCACTGTGTCAGTCCCTCTCCTTGAGGGCCTTCCTCTTTTTTGCTCCCCCCCCCCCACTTTAGCCAACATGACATCCACATATACGTATATGTGTAGGAGCCTTGGTGGTGGCGTTGTCACTCATGGGGCGGGATCCACACAGTTGGCAATTCAAAGCCACCAGCTGCTCTGCGGGAGAAAGGTCAGGGTTTTTGTTCCTATAGAGCAGCAGTTCTCAACCTGTGGGTCGAGACCCCTTTGGGAGGGGGTCGAAAGACCCTTTCACAAGGGCCACCTGATGCATAGCAAAAATGACAGTGATAAAGTAGCAACGAAAATAGTTTTATGGTCAGGGGTCACCCCTCCCCCCATGAGGAACTGTATGAAAGGGCCTTGGCATTCGGAAGGTTGAGAACCCCTGCTGCAGAGAGTCACTACCCCAGAAACTCACGGGGCCAGTTCTGTAGTCCTTGACAGTATGTATATGTGTGTGTTCAGAGAGAGATGTCTATTATACACATACAAGTTTAAAATTGACAACAGAGGGGGACCCCTTAGCTAAAGACCAGCCCAGACAAATTTCCCAGATGCCGGTGGCCCCTCCTTCATGACTCACCACCCCACCCCACCCCTTTTGAGCCCATTGTCGTGAATGAAAGGCTGGAACGGGGATGTGGCAAAGTCACTCTCGCTCCCATACACTGTGCAAGGAAAGTGGCCATCTTGAAACCAAGGCCTGCTGGGAGGAAGCAGGCTTGCCGTGGGGAATGGGCTGGTGGCTGCCTGCAGCCTTGGGTCAGAGTAGGCAGAGAAGGAACTCCCCCCTCATTCCCCCCCTCCCAAGAATGCAGATAACAAAGGCAAGAAGCCAGCTTTTGGGGAGGGGGGGGGTGCTTTCTTTCCTTGCCTCTCCCATTGTGCTAAGTGTGTTCTCCTCTAAGGGGGCAAGAGTAGACAGAGTCCTTGCTCCTGGGGTGAAGGATGGAAGAGTCCCTGCAGGGCCCACTCAGCTCTCTCCAAATCCCCAGTGCCCAGCACAGGGTTTGCAGAAAAACCAGGAACCGAACTCAATGTCCTGGAGTTGATTCTGACTCGGCGTGATCCTGTGGACAGCGTACAGCTGCCCATAGCAATCCCACACATGCAACCTTTACAGAGTGGCTAGTGGGTTTGAACCCTTGACCGTTAACTGGTTCGGCACGACACCCTCAGAGCTGCTTCAAACCCTGTGGTCTACAGAGCCAGCAGGCCTGCCACGGAGCCCCTCCCTCTCATCCCTGGCCTCTGAATGCCCCCCTCCCCTGTGTGACCTCATCTTGTTTCACGCCAACCAGCCACACCGTTCCCCAGGCAGGAGTGGCCCCTTGTCAGAGCATCCTTGTCAGAGCCCAGAGACTCCAGAGAACAAATAGCGTTGATTATATTGAGCACGGCCATTGATTTTTGTCCAAATAAGCACGGGGACGGCAGAGGGCATCTGTTTCGGATGGGAATCAACTGGCCCCCCATTGGGAGAAAATGTGGAAACCCAAACAAGTACAAGAGAAAGTGATTGGGCCATCTCTGGGGCGGGCGGTGGGGAGGCGGCGGGGAACACAGACAAACAGACTGACTTAGACTTCCTCATCCTCTCCCTGCCGGGGTGCCTCTCTGTTTATTGCTTCTCACCAAATGTGGTTATGATAATGGCATGGGGGGGAAGTCGTTATCTTGTTATCTATCTCACTGTCATCGGGGGAAGCCGACTCCATTGGCAGCAACCCTACAGGACATGCGGGCTTCAGAGACTCTAACTCTGCCGGAAGAGAGAGCCCCGTCCTTCTCCCGCGGAGCGGCCGTTGGTTTCAAACTGATGACCTTGGGGATGGCGGCCCCACAAGGCACCATCACACCACCCAAGCTGCTTGCTATCGTGTCAGGAGTCGTGTTGGGGGGTGCTGAAGAGCCCTGGTAGCACAGCGGTTAAGCACTTGGCTACTAACGGAAGGTTGACAGCGCAAACCCACCCAGGGAGTCCGCGGGGAAGACGGGCGGCCCGGCCCAGCGTCCATGATCGTTGTTGCGACCCAGGTGGAGTGGCAGCAGGCCATTTGGAGTTTCCTCCTCAGCACACCGCACAGGCAGCCCTCTCTGCCCCACGGGGGCACTTCCGAGTGAAAACGGACCCAGCCCCAGCATCTAGTGTCAAGTCGGTGTGTGCACCTGTCTTTGGTCCTCCTTGTAAGTGTCCTCTGTGGGAAGTGCTGTGACCGTCCCCACTTGGCAGATGAAGTCAGGGAGGCAGAATGTCCCCGGCTCCCCAGTCAAGCAGCAGCCGATCCGGGACCCCGGGACCTCGGAGCTAGTCCCCACTGTTCTCTCCACTCACTCTCGAGCCAGCGCCTCTCCCTCAGTCCCTGCTCTGCTGACATCCCCGTGGCCCCTGTTGACAGGCCCCACCCCGTGGGCTGTGCCTCCCAGTGAGCGGTCACCAGCAAGATGAAGTGTGTCGTGCCACAGCACATCACAGACCTCATTTGCCAAAACGCCCGGCGGCTCTGACACCGTTGAGCCTGCGGTAGAAGGCCTTCCGAGTAATGGGCTGTGGGCTTTGGCGTCCTCTCTGTAAAGCTGCCTCTTGCTTCTGGGCCACAGGCGTCTGCGCACGTTTGTTTTGAAGTAATCCAGCCCTGGGAGTGTACCTAATTAACTTAAGCAGGCCGATTAGTCCTGTTAACTCAGACTGCCTAATCTGCGAGGCCAAGTATTCAAAGGCAGCCTTTAAGGTGGGATTAGGGTGAATACAAGCTATACTTGCTGTCAGAAAATGGAGTGGGGGCTGGCTGGGGAGCCGTGAATTCCCTTGGTCACGTCCCCATTCCATCCGGCAGTAGCGGGAGCTGGGCTTGTCCTGGGCACCGCGTCAGGACCTGTGCAGTGGATGGGCAGAAAGACGGATAGAGTCTTTCCAGTGGGTGCAGTCTTGTGTATCCAGGGACAGGCCTGCACACAGCAAATGCCCAGCCGCGATTGGTGCGTGAGATGGATGGACGGACAGGGAGCGGGGACAACCTCTGAGACTGAGCGATCCGCCCCATGGCCCCCTCGCAGTGACCTCTTTGTCTCTCACAGGTGGCACATGCACCCTGGCCGAGTACGCCCGCCTGAAGAAGGTCCTCCTGGCGCTCCAGACCCTCCCGGAGCCTCTCCCAGGAGGCAGCAGCCGGGACCCACCCCCCCAGAAGCGCCTCCTGGTGGAGTCTCTGTTTAAGGACTTGGATGCAGATGCGAGCGGCCACCTGAGTGGTCCTGAACTGGCCCAGGTAGGTCTCGCCCTGCAGCAATGGCCCTGGAGCAGGGGGAGTGGGGGGGGGGGGGGGGGAACCCAGGGCTCAGCCAGCAGGGGGATGGAGAAAACCAGGGGAAGGCCGATGAGCAGTTGTCTGCTGTCTTTGTAGCCATCTACACAGGGAGGACACAGAGGGAACTTCCGGCCACTACTCAGCTGGGCGGTTAAGAGGAAGCAGTAGTTGGTTTCTGCCACCCCCCTCTGTCACCGCCCCTGGAGAGTCCCCACGTCTCCACCCAGTCAGTAACAGCCCTGATTGCTGTGGTGTAGGGAGTCTCCCAGGAAGAACCCAGGGCTTGTGCATGGCTCCTCACAGAAAGGCTGTCATTGTACACTCACCTGCCGTGCCACGGAAGAAAGGCCTGGCAACCTGCTTCTGTGAAAAGATTGTCCCCAGGGAAACGGTGGCACCCAGTCTGACTCCGAAATACGTGGTGTCAGGGTTTCTGGTTACCAACACACACAGCCCAACTCACAACTTGTTTGCTCACCCGGGGTCCTTCTCAGGCACCCCACCCCCAAGGACTGCTTACCTCCTGCTGCCCCCCCCCCCCCAGCAGGCTGTGGTCCTCCCCACCTGCCTCCAGGACCCTGTTCTGAGTTAGGGGTAACCACATTTTCCTGAGACTCTGAGAGGGGCTGAGGGAGCGACAAGACAGCAGCCCCAGGTTGGGACCAGAGTCCTGGGCAGAGTGCCGGCTGGGCTTCCCCCTGGCTCCACACCCCACCCCCAACTCCTGCCTCTGAGCAGGGAGAAATATGCCCCCTTTCACTTTCCCTTTCACTTTCACTTTCCCTGCGTCTCCCATGCAGACTCAGATGTTAATTCTGCAAACAAGGAAGCCTGGCCTAAGAATCTTCCCAAATGGAAGTGCATTCAGCTCTGAAGTGACTTCTTCTTCTGCCGGGGTCACCGGTTGGGACACAGAACTCGCGCCTCTCTGTCCAGGCCCAACCAGGCAGATCTAGCAACAGAAGGGAATCTGGGGCAGGGTGACCTTGCCCCCAGGCTTTCAGGGGTCCTCAAACTTTTTAAACAGGGGCCAGTTCACTGTCCCTCAGACCATTGGAGGGCTGGACTATAGTTTAAAAAAAAACAAAAAACAAAACAATGAACAAATTCACAGCGGGCCCAGCATGAGTCGACTGCTAAGCAGGACAGGTAGCAGCGGCAAAAACACCCGGTGGGCCGGATAAATGTCCTTGGCGGGCTGCATGTGGCCCGCGGGCCATAATTTAAGGACCTCTGCCTTAGACCAATGCAAGGAGAGTCCTTCCACACTGAGCCACCCCTTCTGACAGCAAGTGGCCTGTATCGCAGCTCCTGCTCTGAGACTGGCTCTGGGGACCTGGGGCATGAGCAGCTCCCGCAGTTGTACAGGTCTGCAGGCAGGGCTCAGTCAGGCTCCATCGGCAGTGGAGCGGGTGAAGTGGCTCTTCCCTGGGGGAACAATAAGTGTCTAGTGACTGATAGAGGCTGTGGCCAGATCATCCAGAGGGGTGGGGTGGGGGGAACCCCACCATGTCTTGAGCCACTAGTAGTGCCTGGCACTCTGCCAGGCCATTTACTGCTGGTGTAATTGTACTCATTTCTTAGGGCGGCAGTAACCAGACGTAGAGCTTGAAGAAGCAGAAGTGTCTTCTCACATGTTCAGAGGGCAGGAGTCCAAAATCAGTGGCGTCCACAGAGCCCCGTTCCCCCCCAGCTCTTGCACTGTCCCTAGGCCTGCCCTGTCATTGGTTGTCACTGGGTTCGGCGCCCTTAGGATGATCCAGCAACATCTCACTAGGGGGTCTAGAGCTTAATTATATCTGCAATGACCCTTTCCCCAAACAAGGTCATCTCCACAGGCCCTCAGGAATCAGCTATGGGTCTAGATTTAGGAAGGACCCACACTTGGACCCACTGCAACAGACGATAGTGGCTGAGGTTGCTAACTTGTGAGTTTGAGTCCTGGAGCCAGCCACATTGGGCATAGCCTTGCTTCCCTGTGCCTCCATGTGTGCCTCTGTGAGCCTCGCGGCTTCCCTGTGTGGGTTCAGTGAGCCAGGACCCATGGGGGAGGGAGCGGGGGGATGTGTTCAGAACACGGTAAGTTCTCAGTAATGGCAACCAGCCAACCACTTACCATTTAAGTCACTTCCGACTTGTGGCAACCCCAGTGTGTCAGAGGGGAACCTCCCTCCAGAGTTTTTGGACTTTCGTCTGAGAGAAGACTCAAACACCCAACTTTCTGTGGAGCAGCAGACCGTGTCAACTGCTTACACCATCCTGGAGCTGTGCAGTTTCTGATCATCATCATGACCATTCTTACGCTAAACCTCTCAACCCTCCTCCACTGTGACGTAGGTCGTACTGTGAGCATCCTTTCGTAGCTATTCTTCGATGAAGACACGGAGGCTTCAAAAGGTCAAGCAACTTGCTGGCCCAAGTTGTGTTGCGTTTTGAGGCTGTGATAAAACCAAACTCACCACCACCCAGTGGATGCCCACTCATAGGGACCCTGTGAGACAAGATGAGACTGTCCCTATGGGCTTCTGAGACGAACTCTTTACAGAAGCAGAAAGCCTCATCTTTCTCCCTTGGAGCCACGGGTGATCTCGAACTGCCAACCTTGCCTGGAGCAGCCGAATATGCAACCACTACACCGGGGCATGATGGACCCGACAAAGTCTGAGTGAGGCACAGCTGGACCACAGCCTGCTGCAAGGAGCCTGCCGGGAATCACAGATCCTATGCTCCTCGCCCGCACTGGGAGGCCTGCTCTCCACAGCCCCAGGCACCACCCGCTCAGCACGGCATCCCTTCATCAGCACGTAGCTCCGTGCCACGGCGAAGACCCCAGGGGCAGGGCAGGACTCCAAAATGATCCCAGTGCCTTGGGAAAACCAGTTTCCCAGAAGGACTCCAGTCCCACGAGCTTCACGTGCCAACAGAAAGAACCACCCGCCAGTTCCCTGTGCTGCGGGCTGCAACAGAGTACACCGAGGAGGCAGCCCAGAGCTTACGCTGCACAGAGGCCTCTGTGGGCTCTTGGCACCCCTGGCAGGCCCAAGCAGCTCCCGGGTATTTGTCAGGTAAACAGAACCTTTCCGGGCATGTTCTTCTCAGCTTGGCAGAGATGCACCCCGATGATACCTGAAGCCATCAACAAGCGTGGTAACTGGACTCTGATTTCCTCTTTAAAATTTAATGGATCTAAAGTCCATTTCATAAACCTGCCAAACAGCACAGCTACAATGAGCCTTTCCTTGACACGGAATCACAGGAACCATGAGAAATGCAGTGCCCCTCTGAGTACATCAATTCCTCATGCAGAAACAGACAAAGGGAAATTTCCGTCATCAGAGGACTGATCTGGGGCGATATGGTTGATCTCCCTTTTATTGAGCACTCGCACTTGTCGGGTGAAGGGTCATTTTTTTTTTTTTTAGCATTATCACATTAAACTGCCTTTAATATAGCAGGCCATGCTGAGAATGTTAAATAAAGAGAAAATGATTCGGTCCCCCTCCCTGAAAAATAGAATCATTTTCTCTCTTCCGAGCCTTTTCCTGGCAAGGCCTCTAACTTCCTCCAGGCCAGCTGCAGGTGAGGGGGAGCTGCCGTGTCCCCCTGCAGTCAGTCACCTTCTGTCGCTTTGCCCCACTGCGATGCCTCACATGCTGCTGTGATACCAGAAGCTACGCCACTGGTGTTTCAAGTCCCGGCAGTCACCTGGGGTTGACAGGTTTCAGCAGAGCTTTTGGACTAAGACAGACTAGGTAGAGGAACCTGATCATCTACTTCTACACTAAGTGGCCACTGAAACCCTTGTGAGTAGCAGCAGAACATGGTCTGCGATAGCTCTAGAAGAAGAACCTCTCAGGTTGGAAGGGACTCGAAACTGTGAAGTGGACTTTCATAACACGGATGGAGCAAACCTCTCAGCACCTTCCGTTGGGAAGAAACAGCAGTGAATTTCCATTGATAGTCAAAAGGCAGGAGGTACAAAGTGTGATCCAGAGAGAGATAAAGTTGCCAGAGACTAAATGGGATCCATAAAGAACTATATCCTAGGCATTGGCAAGTTAAAGTGGCTTGGTAACGGGTATTTGGAATTAAACAGTCATAGGGTTTAGTATATCAGAATGACGAATTTCCGAAGAACGGCGCTCCATTCATCATCAAAAGAAACATTTCAAGAATCATCACCAAGCACAGTGCTATCAGTAAGAGAATAATAGCCATATGCCTACAAGGATGATCAGTTAATAGGACTATAATTAAAATTTACACACCAGCTACTAAAACCAGACGTGAAGAAAGGGAAGAATTCTACCAACTTCTGCAGTCTGAAGTTAATCAAACATGAACTCCAGAGGCATTGATAATTACTGTTGAATAGAATTTGAAAGTTGGAAATAAAGAAGCGTCAGTGACTGGTGATAATAACATGCAGGTGATCACATGATAGGATTCTGTAAGGCATGACTCATCCATTACAAATGTATTTATTATCATTATCACATGAATGATGTGTATATGCCTGGACATTGAAGAATTGAAAACCCAAACAAACCACTCCCATTGCTGTCAAGTCAATTCTGACTCCTGCTGACCCCTGGAGTGCAGCATAGCCCTACCTCAAGAGGGTGTCCAAGGCTGTAAGTCTCTCCAGATGCAGACTGTCACGTCTTTCTCTTGCAGCATGGGTTCAAACCACCTACCTTTGGGTTAGTAGTCAGGGGCTTTAGTTCTTATGCCGCCTGGGGGTGATGGGGAAGCTCAGTGTCATCAGTGAGAACAAGACTGGGGTCCGACTACAGCAGAGAACAACAACGACACATGTGCAAGTGCAAGTGCAAGCTGAAAAATATTAAAACAAGTCCACTAGAGTCCGAGTTGAACTTTGCATCCATCCCACCTAGATTTAGAAACCATCTCAAGGGTAGGTGCAACTCAACGAACACTGGTGACGGAAGACAAGACTGGTTGAGGAATGACACCAAGGACATCATACATGAAGAAACCAAAAGGTCCTTACGGAGATACGGAAGAAAGCAAAGATCTAAACAGGGTCAGAAGAGACTCTGAAACTTGCACTTGAATGTAGAATAGCTACAGTGAATGGAAGAAATGGGGGCATAAAGGAACTGAACAAAAGCTATCCAAGGGCAGCTTGAGAAGACGATATATTGGAATGAAATGTGCAAAAGACCTGCGGTTAGAAAAGGGGAAAGACTCGCTTTCTCAAGCTGAAAGAACTGAAGGCAAAAAGCAAGCCTCCAATTAGAGTGTCGAAGGTTTCTGTGGACAAAATCTTGCTTGGATCCACCATCAGCGCTCATGGAAACAGCAGTCAAGAAGTCAAAGGAGACATTGCATTGGGCAGATCTGTAAAAAATCCTCTTAAAGCGTTGGCGGGCAAGGATGTCACTTTGAGGACTGTGGTGCCCTGACCTAAGCCATGCCATTTCCAATTATCCCAGATGCATGTGAAAGTTAGATATTGAATAGGGAGGATAAACAGAGACTGGGTGGATTTAAATTATGGCGCTGGAGAAGAATAATACAAGTATTAAATTTGTCTTGGAAAAAGTACTGCCAGGATGCGCCTCAGAAGCCAAGATAATAAGACTTTGCCCCGTGTACTTAGGGCACATTGAGAGAGACATATCCCTAGAAAATGATATCGAGCTTGATAAAATAGAAGAGCAACCAAAAAACCAGGAAGATCTTTAAGAAGACGGGTCGACACAGTGGTTACAAAGATGGATGGCGTGGGACTGGACAATGTTTCCTTCTACTGTGCACCAGGTCCCTCTGGGTCAGAACAGACTTGACAGCACACAACAATAACAACATGGGGAAAGTACTGCATCATACAGGAAACATCAAAAGAAAGCGGAACTAATTCACAGAGTCACTGTACCAAGAAGACCATGTGAGCATTCATCCTTTCCCGGGTAGCATGTGCTCAAGAACTGATGGTATTGAAGGAAGGGGTCCAGCTTCACTGAAGGCGTGGATGCCACACTCCAGTGCTCACTTGTCTGTAGTAGAAATTTAAAGATAGGTCCCTGCCCATCCATTCCAAAGGGGAAACATTATCAAATCATGCCATTATTAGCACAGGCATGTACATTGTTGCTGAAGATCATTCAAACACTGCTACAGCAGGACATCAGCAGTGTACTGCCGGAAAGCCAAGCCAAGAAGAGAACATAGAACAAGCGGGATCCTTTTTACTGTCAGGTGGATCTTGGCTTAAAGCAGAGAAGACAAGAAAGATTCTTGCCTGTCTTCTATTTACTATGAAAAAAGCCTTAAGCTATGAATAATAACAAATTGTGTAGAACATTGTGAAGAACTGGAATTCCGCAACACTTCGTTGTGTTCATATAGACCCTTTAGGTAGACCACACGACCTCATTTGAACAGAACCAGGGAAAACTATAAACTACGTGATGTAAAATCAGGGTAAGTGTACAGTGGGATTGCATCCTCTCACTATTCTTGCAAAAGGACGGGGTAGGAATAATTGATCCCTTCAAGTTCTGGTATTCTTTGGGCTTTGACCCTAGATCAATGCCAAGTCAGCATGTCCAAAAGATAGGAGTAAAGAGAAGGAGTCACAGAGTCTCGCTGAGACTGGAGACCAGGAAAGAATTTTCTGCTAAATTTGCGCTGAGCCCCATTCAGTCTACTTCTCCTCAGTCAGTGAAGTGGCCACCTTTAATCTGCTCTGATTGGTCCCCTGTGGGGACCTCATCCTTGTCCAATAGGGTGGTAGCCATTGGTGTTGTGAACCGTGAGTTAACCAAGTTCCAGGAATTACTCAGGTGATGAGGACGATTGATGACAGAATAATACACAAATTAAACACTACAGTTCCAACAGCTTTATTTGCAAGGAAAATTGATGCCAGCCAAACCTGTGAACAATTCTATGAATCTTTGATGGTAGTTCATTCCAGTAGGGACAGAGTCATAAAAATTTGTATAATTCAGGCCTCAGCAGTAGGAAGAAACCTACAAGAAGAGAGAGAAAAGAATTTGGATGATTTAACATTATTAAAACCTAAGAACAGACCAAGTTGGAGAGCTGAACATTGAGGAAGCAGTAAATGACAGGAGCTAGAAGGTGTTTAATGAATGCTACCGAATTCACATCAAATCTCCAAAGAATGAATAGAGAGAGAGCGAGACACTCTTTTAAAGGAGCTGGCCATCTCATCTCATAAGAGCTAAGCCCAGCAGACACCAACAGGGTGGACTTCCCGGAGTGATTTCTAACAATCCAAGGACTTTTGTTCATATCAGACCCATTTAGCCAAGACCTCAAACATAAGTCATTCTAATCATTACAGAGATGTCAATTACCGTCTTATACTGATTCGGTAAAAGGGGTTTTGTAACTATTAAAATCATTTTCTGTGGGGAGAAAAGTATCCTCTCACCGAGCTTATTCAATCTGTATGCTGAGTAAGTCATCCAAGAAGCCGTGCTCTCTAAAGAAGAATGCAGCATCGAGATCGAAGCTGAGGCGCCCAGATGATCCACCCTTCTGATTGATAACCTAGAGGACTAGAAGCAGCTCAAAACCCCAGCCTTCAGGACGAAGCACACTTGAGCATTAAGAAAACAACACGATAGACTCAGAGAAGTTTGGTTATTAAGGATTTCAATTCACTTGGACCAATAATCAACACCCCTAGAAGCAGCAGTCAGGAAATCAAATACGTGCATACAGACAAGAACTAAAGCAGTAGTTGATGGAGGACTAGGTGGGGGAGGGGGGTGGGAAA
>PVJH01007392.1:0-56716 GCA_004026705.1 Nesogale talazaci | reverse complement strand
GAAACAAATCCATAGCAACTCTTATGTATAAAAAAGTTTTATCTACAAGAGCAACTGTATATAAACCTCCCAAACCAGTCCAGTCCAAGCTCATAAGTCTGATAGTAGCCCATATGTCCAATACAAATCTATAAAGTCCTTTTCAGACTCAGGAAACACATGCAATGAAGCCAAATGAAGAACCATCACAAGCCAATGGGTAGAAAGTCTTTGAATCCAGTGACGTTGTAAGCATCTCAGGGCTGGCAGGGGTCTCTCTGTGGTTTCTCCCACTTCGGAGACCTGGCCACGTCAGGGTAGATCCATGTGGCTTCTCCTCAGGGATGTCTCGCAAGAAGTCAGTCTGGTCAGTCAAATGTCTCCAAGGGAATGAGAGTGTCTCCTGCTTCCAAGAAGGAAGGATGAGATTTCCCAGAATTCTCAGACACGCCCATAGAGGGGTCTCATTGGCTATCTCATTGACTGTCAGACTCCAACCCCTATGCTCTCAATCCTCAAACTGACACCAGATTAGGTGACTGCCACAGGGGCCATGGAATTGATGTCAATGGTAATGGAATAATGTGGAAAAGGCTATCAATGAGGGTCGCACAACATGAAGCGTCTCATCAATGGCACTGAATTATACATGGAGAAGTTGCTGAACTGGAGAATGCTTCGTGGTGCATATTTTTACCACAATTTTAAAAAAAGCAAATTGCACTAATCAGGAGTACAAGGAAGAAGAAAATGTTCCAAAACGGGCTGTGGTGACGATGGTACAACCCTGTTAGATGTGATCGAACTACTGACTTGTATGTGTTGCGGATGGAAAGCCAGTGAAACCGTTGAGAAAGAAATCACATGCCGTAGTCCTCTGGGCAAATCTGCTGCAAAGACCTCGTTTAAGAGGTCAAAGAGCCAAGATGTCCCTTCGAGGGCTCAGTTGCACCTGATCCAAGCTGTGACCTTTTCCGTCACCTCATCTGCCTACAAAAGCCGGACAGGGATAAGGACTGCTCATGAGGAAAAGCCTTTGGATGCAACGTGATGCAGCATGAAAGCCTGAGGACCGCCCGGAGAGCACACCCCTCTGAGTCAGAAGCCGTAGGGCAGATGCTTCCCAGAAGCAAGGCAGGGGACTCTGAGCATGCGATCTGAGGAGACTAGTCCTAGCCCCGGGTCTGGGGAAACTAGTCCCAACCCCAGGTGGAGGGCATCATGCTTGGCGATGTGGGGAGTCAACCACAAAAGGGAGACAGACTCTCCAGGGAGAAAGAAGGGCTCTGTGGCTGCAGCAATGTGAAAAATGGGTCAGGACCAGGCAGTGCTTCACCCTATCATCCTTGGGTTGCTAGGATACTGGCACCAACTCAGTGGCACCACCACAGCAGCAGGACCCTGTGGGCATGGGGGGTCATGCAGAGCAGCTCTCTGTGCCTGGGAGCTCCGTCCAGGATAGTAGGAGTTCTCAAAACCGCACAATTGTGCCAGTTCCCCAGGACCGGCATTTGTGTCTCTGGGAGGACAGAGCAGGTAGCACAATATGGAGCTGGGGCCTGGGATGGTATCAAGGCAGCTGCCCTCTCTGGGGTGAGCTGTGGCCAGGTGTCACCACCTGAGATGAGTGAGAGCTGGTGTGCCACCAGGGGTCACTGTGTGGCATCGATGGCACCCTGCAGCGGGGAGGCCAGCAGCCTCAGTGCCCCACTTGATCCCAACCTCTGCCAGCCCCTTCTCTGTGGCCCCATCCGTGGCACAAAGGGAGCAGACCTGGGAGCTTCAGGCTTGCTCCTCGCTCCGTCTGCATTCTGCTCGGATAAGAGAGGACAGTCCTGGGCAGTCTCTCTCCTAACCACTGAGTGACCTTCAGGGAAGTCCTTCATCCTCTCACTTTGTGACACAGCCTTACCTAGCAAGTTTGTGCAGCTGGGTTCATGACGCCAAGCTCAATGCTGCCTCTGGCCTTACTCTCCCTCCTCCCACCACAGCACGTGACAAAGCTGGATGCAGACCTGCTGGGGTGCTCGCTGGGCGATCTCCTCCACTTCGATGACTACAACGGTGATGGCTCCCTGACCCTCCGAGAGTTCTACACCGCCTTCCGTAAGTCAGGCCCAGACCGGGGGCCCCTCCAGCTGAGGGGCCGGCTTGTGTTCCTCTGTTTTCTCACAGTCGTTTCCCTACACAGGGGGAAAGTGGTTGGATTTGGTTTTGCCCCAAGCCTGTCTTTAAGAAATGAGGAGAGGAGGCTCTATGAGGGGACGGGAACATGGGTGCCCCCTTCCCTTTCCGAGACAGGCCGTGTTCCTGGCAGTTGAGCAATCGCGACTCTGACTTCGGCATGACCCTAAGGCGGCTGCTGGGCAGGTGGTGGATTCTGTGGCAGCCCACGGGGGAGGAGGCAGGGGGGCGGGCCATTGGGGGCAGATCCTGCAGGGAAGACCCAGGGTCTTGACTGATCAGGGGCAAGTTGAGGAGGAACTGGAGACTCTTAGAAGGAAAAACGAAAGATAGAGACGCAATCTGAAAACAGAGGAGGGCCTCTGGGGGGCCCTCTAGGGTGCCCAGGAGACACAGACAGGAGGAGATGGGCTGTCCTCAGACTAGGTCTTTTCCGTAAGGGGTCTTCCCTAGACAGAGGTGGGACAAGTGTCCCTAGAGATGAGAGATGGCTCCAAACTGGCATCAGCGGTGGCGGGTGAGAAGGGCAGTGTGGTGCCCCAACTTGGGGCCGGAGGGGCCCTTCTTGGCCACAGGGAACTAAAACACCTTGTGAGGGTCTCAGCCTTCAGACGCTGGTCACAGCAGAGAATACACATGCCCAACGTAGCATGCCCTGAGGTGTGACTTGCAAGTTCAGGGTCTCCAACTCTAGGGCCTGGAATTTGAGAGGTAGGTGTTCCACATGCCATGGGGCATTGAATATCTGCACCCCAGATCCTGGCCTCCTCCTCCCTCTCCCCAACCAAGAGTTGTGAAGCAGAAAGACCTTTCTAGAAAATGCAACTGGTCCTTCCTCATCCATCTTCCCTCTGCCATTAAAACTCACACCTGCTTACAGTAGTTCATGGTATGTTGCGGATGACAGGTAGGCTTACCCAGCTGTGTGTAGTGGTCGCTTGGTGGCTCAAGGAGCTGGCGCCCTGGACTTGGTTTCCAATTTGGGGACTATGTGGAAGTATCAACAGATCCCTAGACACGGCTCGTGAGAGCCAAGAGTGACATCTTCTGCACTTTTGCAAGGCAGTGGTCCATCGTCCGCATCTCACTGCTGTTGAGTCAAGTCCACTCTTAGTCCACAGGAAAGACAAAGTAAAACTGCTCCTTATGGGTTTCCAAGGCTTTCAGTCTCTACGGGAGCAGAGCACTTCATCTTCCTGCAACGGAACAGCTGGTAGAGTCGAACCGCTGGCCTTTCCGTTAGTAGCCCAAGGTGAGCCGTGGGTAACCCAGTGAGGCCAAATGGGAAGTGTGGGCAACACAAGCATTCACATCACGCGCACTATCACAACAGAACATGTGTCCCAGAGGGTTGCTTGTTACACTTCGACCAACACGCCACTCTCCTACCCTCAGTCTCCTCTCCCCGCACTGTGCCCTGCATTCCCCCTCCCCCAAACGGGATCCCCGGGACAGCCCTCGTCCCAAAGGATGTGAATAAGAAAAGAAGAGGGCTGAGCCCTGGTGGCGCAGTGCTTGGGTGCGGGGCTGCGGCCCACAGGGTTGATGGTTCAAAGCCAGCAGCAGTTCTCCAGGAGCAAGACTGGGCTTCCTCCTCCCACCAGGGCAGCGATGCGGAAAGAAAAAAAAAAAGAGAGAGAGAAGAGAGCAGGGAGGGCAGCGGGTTGAGGGAGAGCTATCCGCCAAGTCAGAGAAGCTGCAAGAGTAATTGATTCCCGTCGTCGGTCTCAGGCCACGGAGGGAGCTGCTGGCTTTACTCTCAAGGCAACAGAAGCAGCCCCATTGTCCATAATGAAAGAGAAGGCCTCGCTGGCTTCCCTAATGAAGGTCATTATAACCACAAGCGTCATGGGAAAGGAGGGACGCCACAGATTCACCTCCAGCCATGTGTTTCATGGAGGGCGATGTGATATCTGCTTGCTTCATGCCTGGTTATTTGAAAAGCTTTATAATGATCATTTTTAAGGAAAATTGGATTCTGCTGTTGCCTTGGACTTGTTTTGAACTGGGCAGGCCAAACCATTCTTCACAGCCCAGCCCAAATAATAGATATGCAATAAAATGTAAACTCGCGGCCATTAAGGAAGCCACAAAATCCGTTAACCCAGCTATAAAGGCTTGACACACAGCCACTCGGAGCACTCGAGGATCAATGGTTTTTCAAAGTCGCCAGAACTCTCAACAAAATTCCCCTCGCTCGGGAAATAGATTTATGGTTCAGTGAATTTTAAATAGGTAATTGAAATGAGACATATAGGTATAGCATATTATCCAGCAATCGATGGGCATTAAAGAAGGACTTCCAAGGCCCGGGAAGGAATGGCTCACCGTTTCCTCAACAACATTTTGGGTTTCATTTTTTTTAAAAGGCTGAAATGGACCCGCCGGCTGAGATTGAAACAGTCAGACTGTATTTTCAAGTCTCTTATTTTCACCCAAGACCTTGGGTACGAGGCCGCGTGGGTCCGTGGTGGGACTCCAAGCTCATTACGGAATGATTCTGGGGGCATTTTCCTTCAGGAAGCAGGGTGGGGGGTGTCTTCCCAAATTCTGGCTTCACCTGCAGCTGGCCTGGCCCGCTCGCCTGGTATTTGCCACAGTCTAGAGCCGGCTAAGGGCAAGACCAGGAACCATGTGGCTAGAAAGAGTCCATGCTGGGCCTAACCCCCTCCACCCCAGCTCTGAAGAAGAGGCAGACCCCAGGAGGAGGGACTGAGGGCAGGAGGGTGTGCATGGTTTGTTAGCCCTCCCTCTCAGTCTATCGGTCAGGTGCAGAGAAGCCCCAAATGCCCATATCCCTCTTGTGACAGGAGTGAAATAGGAAGGAGTGGGGCTCCCTCCCTTCTTCCACCTGGCACCTAAGCATTCTCTTCGAGTGCCTTTGACTCACACCCTCTTCCCCCCCACCCCCACCACCCAGTGCCCACCATGCAGCAGTGGCCCAGGCCCTACCATGCAGCAGTGGCCCAGGCCCCAGGCCCTCTGGGGAGCAGGGTGCCAGCAGCCTCGCTTCATCACCACGAGCCGCCCCTTTAAAAGATTGCTCGGTAATATGTCGTCTCTGCACTTTACTGAACCTGCACATTGGGATCATGGGGAAAGCATGTTGCTTAAAATTAGGATTTTTCTCTCGCCTTCAATTCATTAGAAGTTTGCTCTGCTTTTTTAGAAAGATGCTTGTCCTTTTAATTAATCCTGCGAGAGCAAGCCCAGCCAAGGTGTGGGATGCAAGCGAAGGGTTGGGGAAAGGGCCTCACCAGCTAATGATTCCGGATCAAGGAGGAGGCAGGCCTGCATCAGGGGGGCCATCCACGTACGAAAGGAGTGGGGCCACGGGGATCCCCAGCCCCTCCCTCCCCTCTGGCCCTTGTCAGCCGCAGGCAAGGCAAGCAGAAAGCAAAATAAGGCATCCGTCTGATTCTGGTGCTGCCTCGGTCTGGGGGCAACTCCCGCGACAGGAGGAAGCGGGGCCCTGTGGGCTGTGCTCGCCACCCGCTGTAGAAGGAGAGGCAGAGCGACTGCCCTGTCCTCGGGCTCTCCTCCCACCCATGCCCGACACCAGCCGGCTCTCCGCACACCTAGGCTGGCGCCCTCCCTGCCATGTGTGGACCGTTAAAACACCAAGGCATGCACCGCGCCCCATTCCAAACCCAGTAGCTCCCCATCCATCGGAGGCACAGAGTGCAGGGGGGAGGGGCTCCTCCACCCACGTGACTCCCGTCTGTCCAGCAGTGTGGGGCAAGAGTGCAGACGGCAGGCCACCCCTCCCACTAGTACCTGGGCCAAGGTGGTTCCTGCCTGGGGGGAGACAGAGAGCCAGGGCCCCTGGTGTCAGAGAGTCCCACGGGAGACAGTGGGGCCTTCAGGCAGGACTTGCAAACCAAGGGCTTCCCTTTACGGAACCTGGTGACATCGTGGTCCCGAGCTGCCTGCCTGCTAGTGGCAGTCCCAAACCAGCAGTCTCTCCGCCCCGGGGCAAGAAGCATGGGGCTCTGTTCCAAGACAGTTCGAGTCTGGGAAACTCGGCACTGGCATCGTTGTCGTTCCGGTGGCAGAGAGCTTGGCTTTCTTGTTGGTGGTCCAGCGGGGTATGCTCTGGGCAGCTAACTCCAAGGTCAGCAATTTGAAGCCACCAGTCACACCCAGGCAGAGCCAGGAGGTTTTCCACGCCCGTGAAGCATTACAGCAGGCGTCCTCAAACTATGGCCCGCGGGCCACATGCGGCCCACCAAGGACATTTATCCGGCCCTCGGGGTATTTTTGTTGCCTCTGCTGTCCTGCTTAGCCGACTTAGCCGACTCATCCTGGACCCATAGTGAATTTCTTCAGGGTTGTTTTTATTTGTTTTTTTTTTTAACTATAGTCCTGCCCTCCAACAGTCTGAGGGACAGTGAACTGGCCCCCTGTTTGAAAAGTTTGAGGACCCCTGAGTTACAGTCTTGGAAACCCACGGGGGCAGACGGTGGCTATAAGCTGGAAATGACTCCATGGCAGTACGTTTAGGTTGGGAGATTTTTCTGGTTCCCTTGCTTGTTTTAACCACAGCTCCTTGAAGAAGACTGCTCTGTGAGCTTGCTGTGCTGCCCGCCTCTGCCCCAAGTCTGGAAACCTAGCAGTAAGGGGTGTGTACCATGCACATGATGTCCTGAGTTGACCATGGCCTCCCAAACCCCAGTCGTCATGTAGTGCCACAACACTAGGCATGCGCATCTTCATTGAATAGATCAGCCAAAAATGAGCAGAACCAAGACTGAGCCCAGGTGTCCAACTCTTAGAACCAGCGCGAGGATTCATTTCCATGCCTTTGACGTCCCGTTGGCACTCTCCTGAGCAAAGGCTTTCCCTGTCCCCTCAGTAGACAGCCCCAGCTTTAGCCCAAGTGTCTCCTCCTCCAGGAAGTCTTCCCCAATTTCTCTTCCCTGGACCAAGCCACATGTAGACTTCAGTGTAGTAAGTTCATGCCACCAACGAGCTGTGTGACTTGAGCCACAGAGAGCTTCAGCTAGGCCTCCCCACCCGCTGCTGTAACATGGACACTGGTTTCTGGGAGGACTGGTGAGAAGAGTGCATCGGCCAGGCCCGGCAGGCCAACAAAGGCCTCCGTATGGCTGCCCCAGCATCCAGACACGCCTAATCCACTGGATGAATGAGCGACTGGGGCGTAGGGTGACCCCTGCTGCCCACAAGGGCCTAATGATGCCTTAATGAAGACAAAATCAGCTCATCCCATTAAGCACCTTCCGGCTCCCAGGGCCACTAATTGGCCATTGAGGCCTCCTCAGGATGAGTGTTCTGGTGGCTGCCTGCCCTCCCGGCTGCTTAATTACCTCCATGCCGACAACTGTGTGGGGAGATAAGGCTCCTGCCCAGCACCGCTCCCCAGCCCCACTGTCCATGAAGCCCAGCTGGGCTGCCATCAGCGTTTCCCCCAGGAAGTCCCGGTGCAAATCCCTGCACCTGGGGAAATAACGCTCTGGCCTAGACCTCAGGCCTGGGGTTCCCATGAGCCCAGCGCCCAAGACACAGCAGATGTCCACAAACAGGAAGACTCATGCTGAGGCCTTGAGGCATCCAGCCACAGTGTGCCTGGCCGCAAAAGGAAGAGCCGGTGGGCTCTCAGGCCTCCTGACTGGGCCCTAGCAGGGCAGCCGTACGCAAAACCACAGCATGGCTCCCCGACTCAAGTCCTTGTCAGTGGCTGGGCGGCAGGCCCTTTCCCAGGGTTCCAAACCTGAGCACCGCCACTGTTTCACCAGTGTGCCTGCCTGCCAACAGCGAGTGTGGCCAGGCCTCCAGCACAAGCAGGAGGACCTCTGAGCAGGGCTGTGAAGACCGCCTGGCTTCTCATGCTTGGAGGGCCCAGCGCAAGGGGGCAGGCCAGCCACTCAGAACATCTGAGACCCTGGCCAGAGTGGGGAGACCTCGCACAAGGAAAGGCCTCGAAGGAGGGGAAGCAGGCAGTCATCCTGACAGGGGTCAGTGGCCTCGGTGGGCTCGGGGCTGTAAGGGAGCGAGACCCCACAGAGCAAGTCTGTGAGGGCTAGGCTGACAGAAGGCAGCTGGAAAGCCGGGAAAGCAGCCAGTTAGCAAAACAGGACTGAGGCAGGGAGAACCACCAAGTGCAGGGCCAAGGAGCGGGGTCAGGGGCCTCTCCCTGGGGAAGGACATGACAATTGACACCCACAGACTGACTTGATGATCATCAGGCAAAGAGGGAGAAGGCAGGTAGGTGGGCCAAGTGGTCCTGAAGGGAGGAGAGGAGGAAGTTGTCTCTTGGAGGGATGTGGTTGGAAGATGGGATCTCAGAGGACTGAAAGCAAGGGTGGGTGGGGTATGAGTGAGTGAGTATGTGTGTGTGTGTGTGTGTGTGTGTGTGTGTGTGTGTGTGTGTGTAGCAGTCAGATCTCCAGTGAAGTGAGCAGGGCTGTGTGAAATGTCCTGAAGGGATGTTCTGGGCCAAGAGCATCTCCCGCTAGAATCTCCCTTGCTCTCTGAAGACAGAAGCCCAGCTAGGGCATGCGCACATGCCCCAAGTGCCCCAACAGTGCCAGAAGAGCCTTGAGTGGGTGCTCAGTGAATGCCTCCCACCCCAGGTCCCCCACCCCATGGAGAGGAGGGAGAGGGACTGAGACAGTAAGATAGTCATATGCCCCACTCCCCCCCCACACACACACCATGCCTATATCCAGCTACGGGCTGGAGCGTGGGGTCTTCACCACACCATGGAGCCAGAACTGATGCTTGACAACCCCACTTCCCCTCCACCTGTCCCTCCTGGGCTGCCCACATGGCACAGACAGTGTCTTCTCCATCTGTCTCCCGAGGTCTGCTCCCCACAGCTACCGGTGGGCCTAGCACTGTCTCGCCATTGTCAGGAGTGGGGCCCTCATGCATTTCCCATTTTACAGCATCCCAGCTGGAAACTGTCAATGGCCTCCGTGCAGAGCAATTGAATCACAGAAAATGAACTAATTACAGGTTGTTATTGAAAATCTATTATATACAAATTGCAAAGAAAGCTCATTAGAATATGATGCGTTGGTGATTTGTGTAGGGCCCTCCTCTAGGAGGGAGCGGCAGGGTGGGGCAGGCAGAATACCTGCTCATCACTGTCCGCCCCGGCGGGGAGCTGCCCCCGCATCCACAGCGCAGCCCCGAGGGCCCCACAGAGACACTTGGCATTCTGCCTACATGTGAGTAAATACCCCCACAGCCCCCAGGAATGGCTGAAGAGGAAACAAAGACTTTCATTACAAAGATATAAAAATGAGAACAATTTAAATGTCAGCCTTTTACTAGGATAGAACTGTATTGTAGTCGTAAATCTCGGTGTTTTTGCAAAGCTTTTGTGAGGATGTCAAAGGACTTCAACTTGCTGGTAAGCACGGAAGGTCACGGTAGTGCTCCCCGGGCCAGCTTCCGGGGACAGAAGTGCTAGTGCGCCTCACAGAGATGGCCAGGCCATGGGGAGTCCACACCTCCAAGGGGAGTCTCATGGGGCCACAGAACCCCAGGAAGCAAGTTCAGGACAGCGGCTGCACCCCATCCCACCTGCCAACAGTGCCCTCATCTCCGTGGGGTACGGACGGAGGGACAATGGTAGTGCTTTGTTCGAGGTGCTGCCGGGAGCTAACCACCCCCTCCGTCTGCGTTCCCCAAGACAGAATCATTGCAGACTGTACAAATCAGTTCCTTTTGATCTTTTCTTGCCCTCATTAGTTCCAAGGCCCAGCGTGTGGGCCTTACAAGGAACCGAGTGTGTTACTTGTATGAGGAGGAGTAGGGAACAAGGTACAAGAGAGATAGGCACTACCAGAGGGCCAGAAACCCACTGGGTGGGCAGCATGTCGGCTATTCTCAGGCTGGGGGTGCTCAGAGACCCCGACACCAGGGGCTTGCTGGCAGGAAGTAGCTGGAGATTCAAGTGCTGGGGACAGAGAGGCTGTTGAGAGCAGAGTAGGTGTCCTGTCCTGGGAGAGGAGAAGGGCTCCTCTCACACACTGTTTGGGAGAAGCAGGCACTCGGGCAGCAGATGAACCACCTTCTCAGGTTCCCCTGCATCCGTATCACCTGCTCCCTGGACATCCGTGGTCCTTCCTTCTGCATAGCAGATTCTGTCCTGAGCCTTCTCCAGCCCCACAGGCCAGAACCCAGCTCCTTGCTGGGCCTTTCCTCAGAGTCTTCCCTCTCAGCTAGGGCAGGGACAGTGTTAGGGAGGCTGACGCTGAGGCAGAGACCACAGTACCAAGAGTGTGTGGCAAGGAGAGCCGCAGAGGATGTCAGGCAGTCACAGGCCCAGGGGACAGGACAGGCTGCCTCGGAGGGCAGCTGGGGTTGTCCTGGTTGGATGTCAGGAAGCCGTGGCTCCTGCAGGTGGGCAGGTCAGCCAAGCAGGAGAGGAGAGTGGCTTTAGACTCCCCGTGGGTGGCTGCCCATCCTGGCACGTGCTGTTGTCAGTGGCCATGCAGACGTTCTGGCTGCTGGCAGCCTGTGCAGAACAGACGGAAGCACAGCCCTGGTCCCATGCCCCCTCCATGGGGGTGGCTGTCGCTGCTGCAGAGATCCACAGGCTCAGAAACTGGAGCGAGGCGTGCCGCTCCGCCTGCCTTCCACTGGAGTGCGAATCCACTTGACACTCGTGTGCTTATGGGTAAGGGTCGAGAAACACATAAGGGTCCTTTTCTGGTGACTGGTCTTCGCTGATGAGATGTTCAAAGACGAGAGAGCGCAACCCCACTGCCATCGAGTTGATGCAGACTGACGGGGACCCGCGGGATGGGGGAGAAGCGTTCCCCAGGAGTTAGGAGCAGACTTACAACAGCCTCAATGTAAGCAATGCAAAACGCACTGTGCACGCAGCCAGGGCTCCTTGATGTAATCAGAGTAGGTGCTGAATGAACATGCGCTGATCGGGTGAAAGGCCGTGGTCGGCTGGTTTTTGCTCACTCCTGTTTTTGTACTAAAGGAAGAGTGTCCAGCATGGGTGAGGCAGTGGCTGGAAACAAGGACGAGCAGGCCACCGGTGGGTCTTGTGCAAGAGGGAGGGCATCCACTCATGCCTGCTACGCTTGGGGGTCAGGGGCCCCAGGTGGTTCTAGTTAGCAGATTCGCTGACTTGGCCCAGAGGCTCCTGAAGCCCAGAGTCGCCCCTCCACAGGGACAGATCCCCACCCAAGCTGTGTACCCTTGCTGCTGTCCCAGTGGGACTCAGGTTTCCCCCAAAGCTGCCATCCCTGCCTCCCTCTGCAGGACAAAGTCACCTCCTAATCTCCTCTTGAATAGTCCGTGTCTGACAAGTCCATACCACATGCCCCACAGAGGCTCCTGGGTCAGATATTCAAGACAGCCTGAAAACGTTCATGGAAAATGTTCACCATCTTTTAATTCCATTGTCTTATGAACATTTGGAAGTCCCCTCATAGAAGGCCTAAGAGGCAGGCCAGGATTTCCATGTTCTTTGCGGGGAAGTGTGTAGACCTAGATGCCACCCGATTGCCCCTCTGAACATCACAGTGGTGGCTCTGAGCCCAGGAGGAACGCGGAAGTTGATCTTTCAGACTTGTGCTCTTGACTAAGAGGAAGAGCCTGCCTGAAGGATGAGCGAGTTGCTGCTCTGATTATGCATAGAGGGAGGGAAGCTTACCAATGGGCAGATACGCCAAGCCCAGGCTTGAGTTTCACCCATATCTCACAGAGGACTTGGTCCTCGGCCTTGAGTGTGTCCTCTATGAAGGCAGATGCCTCCTTTGGACATGTGGAATCCAGGATCGGACTGGGACAAGCCAGAGTTCATCATGAGCTTGTTGAACCCCAGCATGTATTCCCGGGTCCCTCAGTGAGTTCGTGTCTGTGGGTGGGGGAAGAATGAAGGCTGAGGACCGTGCGGCACTACTCAAAGGCCTGGGGGTCACTCTCTAGAACCCAGGGCCCTGGGTAGTTGTTCTGGTATTTCTAGCTGCAGTCGGGATCATAACACAACAGGACACCCATTCAGCATCCTGCCCACATGTACCTGAATCTTCCAGGGGAACGGGGTACACCTGGGTGTGCGAGTGCCCCAGCAGCCTACAGGTCGAGCCCTGGAGAGCCGTCCCTTTGCAAAGGGCACCAACATTTTGCATGTAGAGGGGCTTCGGAGAGAAAAACTGAGCCACCATGATGACTGGCCGAGTGGCATCTCTGGGCTCTCACCTCTTCGCCAACACTCTCAAACCTCTTCAGCCCCAACAGCTGCTAGGGACCGGCAAGGCTTCTCTGGGGCTGCTGCTCCCTGTCGACCATGCTGGGGAACTCTCAAGTTGCCCCAGCCAGGAAGCAGCCCTGTGCTGGCCAGCCCAGTGTCAACGCAGGCAAAGAAAGGAAAAGTTGAGGTCCGGGCAGGGAGGGCATTGTGAGCAGCCCACAAAGGCTGGTGCAGAGCCCGGATTCAAAGCTGGATCCCCCCAACTCCACAAGGAGCTTAGACAGGGCCCTGGGTACACTCCTGCAGGACCAAAACTCCCTGGAACCCTCCCCGTTCTCCCACCGAGGTCCAGATTCCGAACAGTGCCTTGGACAGTGAGTCTGGGACAGGGCACAGGATGCACTGAGTGTGGCAAAGTCCTTTCCAGGGCCGTCTACCTACAGACTGCTGCCGCTGGCTTCCAATGGGGCCTCAGACACCCGTGAACCTGGCCCCTCTCCACTCACCCCATGAAAAGGGGTCTTGAACTGCCAAGGAGAAAGCAGGACCCTAAGACAGAGCCGGCATTCGGAACAGCTGCCTCTCTGTGTGAGCCATCTGGTTCCCCACGGAGCAGCACTTTCTGCTCAAACACAAGCCCCTTCTCAGCTCTCACAAGAGGAAGGCACTGCCTGCATCTCCTCCTGTCCGTCCTCTCCTCCTCCGGCTTGGTCTCCATCTTCAGGAGCCCACCTCTGTGCAGCGCTGCCCGCAAGCCTGGTGAGGACGTTTGACAGCGAGTTCAAAGTCAGGAGCCCCGTAGCCGGGACAGCCAGCCTCCTCCCTCCCTGCCTTTCCTGCGCGCTCACGTGTGCAGTCCTCGGGGTGATCTGCTGGCACCAAGGCCCGGCCAGCACTGCGCAGGCAGCTGCTCCCACGGGTTGGGGCCCCGTGTGGGGAGGCCATCGCTACGAGTGAGTGGCTGTGTGACCAGTGCCAGCTCAGACCAAGCAAGCAGGGCAGGCCAGAAGTAAGGCCTTCAACGACTAGTGCAGGAAGTTGTCATTGAACTGCTATCGACGTGCATAGTAGTTCTCAAGAGTGTAGCCTTCCACATGTGGATCACCCGGCCCGTCCTCCAGGGTAACTCGGATGTGATTGAACTGCCAGCCTTGTAGTTGGGTTGACAAGGGCTTCACCCTTCTGCGACCCAGAGACTTCTCCAAAAGGACTCCAAACCGCAAACCACCCTCGCCGCCGCGGGTCGATGCCGACTCAGAGGGTAGGACTGTCCCCTATGGGTTTCTGAGACTTTAACTATGTAAGGGAGTTGAAAGCCCCATCTTTCTACCCGGAGCCGCTGGTGTTTTTGAACTGCTGACCTGACCATTAGCAGCCCAACACGTCACCACTATGCCACCCGGGCTGCTCCCGAAAGGACCAGAGAGCAAATAATCCAGCACTGAGAAAGGACCTATGGCTGGCCTAGCACCCAGTCAACTTGGACACCTGAAGGTGCTGCCACTAGACGAGTGCAGAGGTGGACTGAGGAACTCCCAGACCCCCTCCCTGTGGGAGACGGGCTCAGGGTGCACCCTTGCAGCCCAAGGGGAAAGAACCCAAGGAGAAAAAGCCAAACTCACTGCCACAGAGTCAAGGTCAAGTCAGAGCAACCGCACAAGACAGGGTAGGACTGCCCCTGGGGGTGGCGGAGACGGCAGCTCTTTGTGGAGGAGAAAACCTCGTCTTTCTCCCCTGGATCTGCGGGTGCTCTCCAGCTGCTGGCCCTGTGGTTAGCCACCCCAGGCCCGGCGGCGGCAGCAGGGCTCCTGGAGGGAAAGAGCAGGTGGGAGAACTCTGACAAGCCTGCCTCTGGGGGTGACCTTGCCCTGAGGCCCGAGGGTTTGGACAGGTGCAGAACGACCGGTGGTTGGTGACCACAGAATGAGCAACTGGACGCAGACGTGGCATAGGCCATTATAGCAGAATGAGGTAAAGTAGATTATAAAAGTTTTAGTGGATGCAGTTCTTTTTTTTTTTTTTCAGTAAATGCCATACCGTCTACAAAAGAATAATACTCCATGTAGTCTACAGCAAAGAAAACGAGTCAGCGACTTGGCCATTTCAATATTCGATATAGCGTTCTCTTGATTTCCCACAACAAAAAACTCGCTTTGGCCAATTTTGCTTGACAACAGCGCAGGCTTCAGTTTTGCGGCCTGTTTTATAACAAATGCCGTCATTGTAAATGAGCCAATGAGAAGATGCCACCGAAGAAAATTTCATGATCAGAAAACAAACACCATAACAAATCACTGTATTTTATTTGTAGGTGACTCTTTTCTCTCTAACATGTTACAATAAAAAAATATTGTTTTCCATTCTTTGTTCTTTACAAATTCTTCAACGAGTTCATCACAATTAAGCTGCCAAACAATACCTCCTTTGTGCATGAGAACGATAATGAATGGAGTCTTTCTTGTCTCATCGTACACAAAGGGGTTTGGAGACTCTTCCGGGACAGGAAGGAATGTGCCGTTGTGCAGTTGTGATCATTACCATTAGGAATATGTGTGAAGCAATTTCATCACTGGGAAATATGCATTGCATTTTATCTTCTATTATAGACTCATCTGCGCGTACATGAAAACGGTCTTTCCCGGACCGATAAACTTAGTTCTCATGTCAGGATGAAATGGGTACACGTCTCCATGAAGGTTTTATAGTTAAGCCATAAGGATAAGTATTCACTAATCTCTCAGAAGCTCCCCTCGTGCATTCTTCATCAGATACAATGGCAACATGGGTGAAAAGCTACTTGAGAGAATGTAATAACGCTTTGTCTGCTTTGCCTATGGTTCAAGTGTGTCAGAGATGGTGTTCTACGTGGCCACGAGGAACGGCTCTCTGGTTCTAAAGAACTTATCATGTCCTTGTTTCTGTGCTGCTATGATGCTGAACTGCCAGACGAACAGTATTTAGCAATATGTGTTCTGTTGGGTTTCAGATTTTTCAAAGCCGTCTCTTAAATTGTGTAAAGACCCTGTGAATTTCAAGACCCTAGCTCTAAATTGCCTTCTGAGTCTTAGAGAGTTGGACTTGTCCTATGAAAATGTTGCTACGCAGTATCCCATGTAGGCACCTTAAATGCATCCTCTAGGATCTGCATCTTGTAGACCACATCTTTGGCGTCTCTGTTGATCACTCCTTTTCGTATCTGGTTCTCAGCAGTATTTTCTAAGATATCTCTTATGTGAGTATACCATGTCAGGATTTCCCTTGTTAGGGCAGCATGTGTTTCCCAGCATGTATTCGTAAGACATTTTGATATTTTCTCCCTTCCTAAATAGATTGTAAGCACGACCCATCAGGGAGTTACTGCTGCTGTGAGCTGCCCCCCAGGGGGGCTCTGATTCACAGCGACCCTGTGTCCCACGGAGCGAAGCCTGTGCCATCCTCATCGTTACTGCTCTGCACACGTGTTAGTGTCATGCTTGAACCCATGGTTGCATCCATGGCGTCAGCCCTTCCCCTCGAGGGTCTTCCTCTCCTTGGTTGACCCTCGACCAAGCATATGTCCTTCTCCAGTGACTGATCTCTCCTGATGAGGTGTTCAAAGCAAAGGAGACAACCTCCCGCCATCTTCCCTTCTCAGGCGTCAGATTTGTCTGTCCCTCGCATGGTCCATGATACTTGGAATGTCCTTTACCAAGACCATCATGCCAATGCATCTACCCCACTTCATTCTTCCTTATTCATTGCCCGGTTTCCGTATGCATCTGAGGCTATTGAAAAAATCCCGGCATGTGTGTCCTCAAAGTGCTATCTCTGCTCCTTAACGCTTTAAGGAGATCTTGTGTGGCGGAAGCACCCAGTGAAATACTTTGCTTTCTTGGCTGCCATGAACACTGGCTGTGGATCCAAGGACAATGAAATGTCTAACAACTTCAGTCTTTTCTCTGTTGGTCATGATGCCATCTCTCGGTCCGGTAGTGAGGAGTTTGGTTTTCTTTACAGTGAGTCACAACCTACACGGAACACTGCAGCCTTTGAGTTTCAACAGCAAGTCCTTTCAATCCTCTGTGCTTTCAGCAAGCAAGGATGTACCATCTGCATACCACAGGCTGCTAACAAACCTTCCTCCAAGACTGGTGCTTCATTCTTCTTCACATAGCCCGGGGGCCTCGATCATCTGCCAGTGTACAGATTGAATACGTATAATGAAAGGGTACAACCCTGATGAACACCTTTTCCCAATGTTAAATCCTGCGATAGATCCTGTGAGAAGAACTGCCTCTTTGTCTATGGACAGGTTCTACATGAACACAATAAAGTAGTCTAGAATTTATCACTTGAGGCAATCATTTTTTTCAATGATTTTATTGAGGACTCAATACATTCAATACATCGTTTGTATCAGCATATTTGTACACACGTTGCCATATTCATTTCCAAATATTTTCTACTTAAGCCCCTGGTATAAGCTCCTCTTTCTCCCTCCTTTTTTTTTTTTAATATAAATCATCTTATTGGGGGCTGAGGCAATATTTTTTATAGTTTGGTATGAGACACACGGTAAAACACCTTTGCCTGCCCAATGAAGCACAAGTAAACATCTTTCTGGGATTTTCTGGTTTCAGACAAGTAGAGATGTCTGCAGTGATCCGGTTCCTTCCATGTCCTCCTCTTGATGCAACTGGAAGTTCTGGCAGCTAACTGTTGATGTACTACAGCAGTCATTTTATTTTGTTTTGTCTTTAAATTATCTTCATCAAGACTTTACTTGCATGTGATAATAATGAGATTGCTCAATAATTCTTGCATTCTGTAGGGTCATTTTTCTTTGTAATTGGGCACAAATATTGATCGCTCCCAGTCAGTTGGTTGGTATTCCTAACTTCTTGCCATGAAATAGTGAATGCTTCCAGTGCTTCACCAGCTTGTGGAAATATTCCAATTGGTATTCCATCAATTCCTAGAGCCTTGATGTTTGCTAATGCTTTTAATGCCATAATAATTATGAGTGCATCTTGATTATATATTTGGCCAATTTAAGACTAAAGAAGTTTGTAGAATTTCTCAATTTCCTCATCACTAACTTTAGTGCATAAATTTGAATAATAGTTGTGTTTACTGGGCTTGCTTCTACTTACTTATTTTTTAATTAGGAAAAGTTTTGTTGGCCTATAATTAACAAATCATACCATTCAATAGTTCAATATATTAAGAAATGTCATACAATCACCACAATTGATTGTAGAACATTTCCTCTGTTTCTATACTAGTTGTTATTAACTTCCCATTCCCCCAACCTCACTGGCCAAATGCCCCAAAAACCATTCATTCAGTTACTGTCTCTATAGATTTACCTATCCTGAATTGCATACACAGGAAGACAATTAAAAAACTAACCACAAGAACAAATTACATCAGAAGGGAAAACAACAGAAGCGAAATCAGATAAAATGGTTTTAGAAAAAAATCAAAGACATACAAATAAATAAATAAAAGCAGAAAATATTTAAAGCTAGTGCAAATTTAAAATGCATCCAAAGAGAGATGAAATGTTAGGTGTTCAATTTCAATGTAACTGCATGGTCAATCATCCATCCACTTTCCAATGCATCTAAGTACATACTAGTAAGTGCATCCACATCCCTTGTCTGTGGTCAGAGGGGATTTACCTTAGATTTAATTGACATGTATCACCCCCACCCCCCTTTTTTAAACTGAAGCAACTTTTTTAATGGGTCCAAAGAGAGATTAAAATTATGCAATATTATTACATTTTAACCTAACTACATCTGCCATGATGACTTTACAATGCTCTTGGTCTGATAGCAAGGTCATTCACATCTCTCGACTGTGGTCAGAGGGGTTCACCAGAGGTTAAATTCATGTGTGGACCCTGCAAAAGGATTTTGGGCTTCCACTGTCACCCATAGCTTTCTGCAAACCAGTTTTTCACAAGGGAAGCTCAGATGCCATTCCCTCCTTCAGATTTGGGTTTTGTTATTTACAGTCCTTGGATCGCACAGGCAGATGTGTTTCTTCCATGTGGACTTAAGTGATGCCGTCCTTAGATGGCTGCTTGTTTGAAGATAAGTCTTTAAGATGCCACATGATATGCCTTCTGATGGCCAGGTACCATCTTGCTTCGTTTTTTATAATCATTTTAATGGGGACTCATACAACTCTTAACACAATCCATACATTCATCAAGCACAATTAGACATTTGTTGCCCTCATCATTCTCAAAACATCTGCTTTCTACTTAAGCCCTTGGTATCAGCTCCTCATTTTGTTTTAAATATTATATCTTAGGTTGCCCTTTCCTGCCTTATCATATTCTGAGATGTGACCTGCCAAAACTGGGTCAAACCGAGCAACAGGTTTAAGTAAATCACCACAATTTTCATTTTGTGGGGACCCACACGTCATTTCTTAAAAAAAAGACAGCCAACATTCCGTAATTGTTATAATGATGGCAACAACGCATTGCAAACAGTTTTCCAATGCCACCCTTCATTTATTTGTATCTTCAGCTCATAAACTCAGCTGAAGCCTTGTCTTCAGTGTAGACACAACGACCGACAAGCTCAGTGAGCTGTCTTCATGTTTACCCCTCAGAGTCGAGTTACACTAATCACTACGTGAATCCGTCACAGACGAAGAAAGAAATGATTTTGGCCTGAGTAGTTTCCAAATAAAGCAATATCCAGCCCCTCCCAATGGAAAATGCAGTAGCCCTTTATCATCCGCTCTGCACTCCAGAGATGTGTTCTGGCAATGGAGTCTTATTTGCTTGCCATCTAGACATTTTCAAATGGTCCACTTTGGTTCTGACCATCCCTTGGCCCTCTTTCCATCCAACAGCTAGTATCATTAGAGAAAAGATAATTCCATGCAGAAGGAGCTTTATTTCTCTTATTTGTGGGTTCTGCAAATGTGACCACTTCAGAGTCTCAACTCGTTACCCTTTGACGCCATCATGAATTAAAAAACAAAAGAGGAGTTGAGGTATAATGTTGTTATTCGTATTAATACTAGTAATTTTAACGCTAGTTATATACTAATACAATTTGTACCCACCAAACTCAAGCATTCAATGGAAGGAACTTGTTCTGATTCATTGTGTTTTAAAGAGGACATTAACTTTAGAATGGCCTTCAGGGATTAACAAAAGATTTTCTTTTTATCTTCTCTGAACTTCCATTTTGTGTTCCCCTGGGTTACTGCTGTCTCACTTTACCTAGATAGCAAATTATGTCATTTTTAAATGCTGGTCTCACTATAGCAAATACATCAAAACAATTGGAACTGATTAAAATTTATGAAACAGATAAAATTGAGAAGCTAAAATTACACTTAAATTTGGATGTAATACAAAATTTGTTGAAAATTAGCAAGTGAAACAATGGATTTCAAACATGCAATTTTGTACTTTAAGTCTGAGATAGTAAAAAGAAATAGAATTTACAAGACAGTAGGAAATAATTTTATTCATTTGTCATTTGATGTTCTTTGGGGGTCCTTTGCAGATGAGTATTTTTATCTTGAAATAATACTTACAAACTTTACCACTAATTATTTTGTTCTGTCGTGCTGCGTTTGCACAGTTCAGGGAACGACTGCTGATACCAAATGGGGAGGAGAGCTTTTGCAAAGAGCATGATAGAGATACAAGATATACTCAATCTGGAGATGTGCCTTTTGACCTGCTTTATGTAGAAACAGGACCCGAGAGAGCACAAGCCATGTGATTATAGTCCCACATCCTTACGTTGTCTACAGGAGAGAACTGAATGTGAGCTTCTAGTCAATCGGATAGACTGAAAAGGAAAGGAAAATATCAGTTACATATAAAATTTTTCAAATATACACTTTATTTGTGGAGTTGTTCAACTTCCACTTTCAGAGATAAGTTCACAATCGAATCACAGTAGCACCGCTTCTCGAGTAAGTTCATTTTATGAGCAATAACAATATCAACTTCTTAAAAGAAAGTCATCCCTGTTGGGAAATAGAAAATAGAATACATGGATATAATACTTATCATCTCAGTATTCATTTATTACCTAGAAAGATCATTCACTTTTCTTGTGCAGAAATACATGTCAGTATTCTGGTAAAATATAAATACAATGTTTGATAAATGCCCTTTGTTGTTTTCTTGGAAGACAAACGTAGAAGCCCATCCATTATTGCAAAGCAGAAGCATTTTGCATGACAAGTAAACACTGGCTCTTCCTTTCCCTTCACATACCTATTACCTCACTCATTAGCATAGGAATGCCATGCCTTCCTGTCCCCTGCAAAACACAACTAAAAAAATTTACTTCATGAATGAACTAAAACTTTGCATGCTTAAGAACTATTAATATTTCCAGTTCTCTTTGGTCATTTGCCATGCTAGCATTATATTAAATTATTACCCAATTAGCATCCTGGAAAATACATGCTAGATTGCATCCACATGTATGCCAAATGTATTTTAAAGTAAAAGTCATAAACATTGTTTACAAAACTTAGGAAATAACTGTACATAAATGTTACACAGTTAGCAGGAACTTGACATAAGTCATTGCTATGGTTGGCTTGTTCACGCTTCCTCACTTTTGCACCTCATCTCGGACTAGAGTACCCATTGGTTGTTTCCTAGGACGTTTGCAAGCACTTATCCTTGTGTCTGTAGCATGATTAGGAGTGTGGCTGGTTCTTCTGTTGGATAGGAAGACTTGGACATACAAGAAAGTTCTCCCAAAGTGGTGCTGTTTCTACTAGAGTAATGCATTCTTGTCCAGTAATTGCTCAGATTGGATCCAATTGCAGAACAGGTAGTTGCAGCAAGAATTAGTCTAAACAATCCACCCCCACTTTTTGTTTATTATAAATAGTATACCCTCAAGAGGCCTGCCAAAATAAGGAGTTTCAATTACCATATGTATTTGAGTATACGCCAACCTGAGTATCAGTCTAGGAACCTAATTTTACTACAAAAGCTGCATTTAAATGTGCTGAAAATATCAGCTTATCCATGAGTACATACGTTATAAGGGAAGAGACATCAATCATAGGGGGTTGACATCTACAAAATCTTGAAGTGGCTATGCTTAAACCGCATAGCTTAAGCAACTTTGTATCTGAGAGCTTCATGACCCAGGATGTACTTTATTTCCAGCTGCCACATTCTCAACCACTGGAGCTGGTAATAGCCGGTTTTCTTCCACTGTGGGGGGTACTTGTTTATTTTTGTGTCCTAAACACTTGCCTTCTGTGGATCTTTCCTGTGGGCAATGGCACACCTGTTTTGTTGGTGTCCTAAACACACATTTGCCTTGAGTACTCCATCCTGGGCCTTGCCCAAACCTCTATGATGTTGCCCCAGGCTCCCACTGAAGCCAGGAGCGGCGATTGGCTTTTCATGGACTGGAGACCAAGCCCAAGCCCAGGCTTCCCTGGCCCCAGGTTGAGTTGTTTGACTTTTAAAGGCTAGTTTGCTGGCACCAAGTATGCTCCTTTGAAGAATGGCCTCTCAGAAAATTGAGGCCCTGAGAGACACTATTTAGTCTACAAAGATAGCGCCTGCTGAGGTGCCCAGGATGCCAGAGGGGGTCTTCCTCAGAGGAGGAGGAGCTGCTCCATACAGTGGCACAGCCTGGCATGAGCATCAGTCTCCTGGATCTAGAAAGGAGGTCTCCTGGACTCCAGTCTCAGATCCTAACTGTCAGATGTCATGGAAGAGTCCAGTGTGGTGGCCTGCTAAGCAGCTGTCCCTTGGGTCTCTGCCAGAGGACAGGAAGCTTCCAGAGTCAAACGAAATCCCTGTTCTTGTTGCCATGGAGTCACAGTGACCCTACAGGACAGAGTGCAACTGCCCCAACGCTTCCAAAGCAGCTCGCCATGTATCTTTCTCCTGCAGAGTGGCTGGCGGGTTTGAACTTTCATCCTGTTGGTTAGCACTCAAATACGTAATCGCTGTGCCACCAATCACACCCACCGTCATCAAGCCGGTTCTTATTCCCAGCAAAGCTGTAGAGCAGAACAACCCCGCTCCACAGAGTTTCCAAGATGACAAATCTTGACAAAATCAAGCGGCCATCTCTCTCTCCCATGACCAGAGTGGGTAGGTATAACCCACCCACCTTTGAGTTAGCAGCCGTCTGCTGTCAACATCGAAGCACCAGGACTGTCCTGCCACCATGGCTCAGAACCAGGGCTGGAGGGTAGTTCAGAAGTGACAACCTCTGTGGCCTTTGAAGACACAGGGAAAAGGTCAGGAAGCTTCTGCTTGCTCAGAGTAAAGAAGACTTTCTAGAAATACCCCCAAATTGAAGCAGACGCTTTCATGTATCCGTTCATGCCCCAAGCAAGTACTTGGCCTCTGGAAAATGCTGGGCCAGACTCTGAGAACACAGTGTTGGCCGTGGCAGACCTGTTCCTGGCTGCAAATTGCTCATTGAGACACTCATGGGGAGCCCAGAGTGGGGAAGCTGATTCATGACGGAGGTGTCTGCTGTGCAGGCAGGACATGGTATCCCACACATGACCCTTCGAGGCACTGAGAATCGAGGCACAACATTGCAGGGCCTGTGAAGCATGATGTAGTACATGACCCATTGTGCATTGCAGGGCCCATGATGCACGTGGAGCTTTCATTTCAAGCCACATGATTAATTTAGGTGATGACAACATTCATAACGAATGCTCGTGCCAAACATGTACCAGGCGCTATGCTAAGTGAATTCCCAAATCCTTACAGCAGTCCTATGAGGGAGGAATAGTTGTTATCCTCTCCTTCATGTATATCGTGCTCTTTGGAAATTTCAAGCACTGAAGTCGCTTTCCCATCGTCTCAAAGGCAGAGAGGGAAGGCCATCACCTGGGACCTCAGTCCCTTCATTGGATGTGCTGCACCTGACCTGTCACTAGGAGAAGCGAGAGGGAAGAAGATCTTGTGAGAGATGTTTGTAAACCAGCGAGGACTCTTGGGCCAAATCCCATTGGCCAGAACTCAGTCACATTGCCACCTCTCACTGCAGGGGAAGCTGGGAAATGGAGTCTAGCTGTGTCCTCGAGAGGAGAAGCACATCTGGGTGACAGAGAACGTTGCTGTCCACCAGCTACGGGGGCTTGTCTGGAGAGCCAGGGGAGCAAGGAGCTGGACACGGACTGCCCGGCAGACGTCGCAGGAGGGAGGGAGGGAGGGCGAGAGGACAAGGAGGCTCTGACTGTGAAGGAGGGAGTGGGGCAGACAAAGGCCAGGAAAGGAAGTGAAGTTGAGAGGCTCTGAGGTCACTGGCTCCGGTGGGAGTCAGAGAGTGACGGGACTGAGCCAGGGAAAGATCTTTCCAAGCAGAATAACATGGCCACCCCTTCCCGGACTGAAGGGATGAGGGCACCAGAAGGCAGGCTCCGGTCCGTAGAAGAGGAAGGGGCTGCAGGTGACCCACAAGAGTCCTCCCTGATCCTCTCGTGGCCTCAGAAAGGGGAGAAGAATTGATCCATTTTAATTTGCTTCTCAGGCCTCCACATGACAAAGGAGAAATATCACCCCCCCATTATTATCTCTCAGAAAGTGCTCTCTGGAACCATAAAAAGGGAAATACAGTGAAGCCAGACCACGAAGGCTGCTCCTTAAATCAGGAGCTTCTAACTGATCGTGGTGGCGCTCTCTAATTCCTCTGGATGAAAACATTAAAGATGACAATGTCCCTTTAAATCAAACACCCTGGGAGTTGAGGTAAAGAGCCAGTGGACTTTTTTTTTTTTAAACATGTGAGAATTTTTTTTGTCTCTTTTCACCTTGTAATAAAATATAAATCATGACTTGTGGGGGCAGGCTCCACAGTGCAAGCTGTGAACATGGATTTTCTGAAAATGAAGGTGTTTGGTTAATGGGAATCATCTCATCTCAGGAAACGTGAGCGTTTCCAATGATGAGTTTGCTACTTAACTTCACACTCATTTTTCCTGGAGTCACGACTGGCCCCAGGCCCGGTTCTCGCGCCTGTGATGAGTTGTGATAGGAGGCGGGTGGAATGGGCGGGGCTGCCTCAACCCTTCCTGGAGTGGGCCACCTGCTTGTGGCTGTGCGAGGTGGGGCAGATAGGCTGGAGCCCCCCAGGATGACGAGGAGGGGCCTGGTGAGGGAGGAACACTTGGAGGCAGGAGAGTGGGGGCTATAGGAGAAGACAATTCCCATGGCCATTGCCTGCCCCCAGTTGGGCCTGGCTATCTGGGCCCCAGTGAGCACCCAGAGAACCCAGTGGGAAGTGATGGGAGCCCCCAAGTCACAGAAGGCTGCACAGTAAAGCCCAACCTTAGTCGACTTGCTTTCTGGACCCTGGTGTGCACCAGCGGGGGAGAAATGGGGGTGGGGGTGGGGGTGGGGGAGAAGTTGGTCAGCAGCCCAGGTAAGGGCAGTAACAGAGCAGTGTGAACCCCAAGTCTGCACTGAGTCAGCTTCTCCTCTCCCCCTCCACCCTGACTCCCAGCTTCTCTGGCTGAGTGAAGCCGTGAAGTGGTGAAATTAAAGAGAACATTAGAACCAACTTATCATTTGGAAAAGCAAGATGCATACATTGTCTGGAAAACAAAGGGTTGTTCCATAGACCCTCCTACTTATAGCTCTTTCTCCCTACCCACCCCATGAAACACCTTCAAAGGAGGTCAACCCCAGGACCTAAGCTCTACCCCTGCTCCTTCCCCGCAGCCTGTCTACTCCCGTCCCCACCTCCAGCAGGCCCTTTCACACCTGGTGAAGCAATGGAGGCTGATGGAGCTCTCCCAGTCCCCACTGCTGCCACCACTGCCACCACCGCCATGTCCACCTCTCAGCCTCTGCAGCAGCAGGCCCCCCTGGCCACGGCCACCTCCCACACTCACTTATTTTCCTCCCACCTCATTAGCTACAGTCCTCTATGCCCTTTGGGAGGGGTCATCTCTCCTCTGACAAGCCGTGGGATGCTTTTCTGTAAAGGGTCAGTTTTTTTAGGCTTTGTAAACCAGTCTGTTGTAACGACCCAATTCCCTAAGAAGAACCATAGGCAATATGTAAACCAGTGAGTGTGGCTGTGTTGTTGTTACTGTTGTTGTCGGGTACCGTGGAGTCAGTTCTGATCCACAGCAACCCTATACAAAACAGAACCACACACTGCCTGGGCCTGCGTCAATGGACACCCATTCATCGTTCCTATGCCTGAGCCCATTGCCGCAGTCACAGAGTCAATCCACCTCTTTTTCTCTGTCCTTCCACTTCATGATGTCCTTCTCCAGGGACTGGTCCCTACTGACAGTGTGTCCAAAGTTTGTAAAGTGAAGTCTTGCCATCCTTGCCTCTAAGGGGCACTCCGGCTGTGACATTCTCCCTGACCGCCTATGTACACATCAGACATGAAATGAGGAAGACTGGAGATGAGCGGATGCATCTGCACTGGGGCGCTGGAATGGTTGTGTTACAACGACTTCCTTTACAAAGCGCACTTAAGGGACTACCCTGGACCCAGAGGTTCTGCCTGGATTCCAGCTTTCCTCTCCCACCACTCCTCTCAGGAGGGTTTGCCCCGCCTTAAGACTCCAGAAACCAAGTTTGCAGCCCCCGGTCTTCAACAGCCCTCTGAGCTATCTCCCCCCACCACCACCACCACCCCAGCCCCAGCCATTATGTATGGGACCGACATTCTGAGTATAAACAAACCTCCCACCATCCCCCAAACCACCGCTCCTCCAGCCTCTTCTCTTCCCCCAGTCATTTCCCTCCCAGACAGGGGACTTCCTGCATTTGTCATTCAGTGGTGGAGTTGGGTGTTAGTGAGAGGAGTAGGAGGTCGGTGGGAGGTGCAGACTGCGGGTGCCATGGAGAGACCCTCACATCAGAAAAGGGCAGCTCTCTGGGTGGGCTTCTTCTTCGGCAGCATGGCCACCTGCCGCTGATCTCTTTGGCTTGCAGTAGGGTCTCCCAGTGAGTTATGCTGAAAGGAAAGCGTCTATGGACAAATGGACTAGGTGCAAGTAGGAGACCACAGGTAGAAATAGTGGGCGATCTCACTTAAATAAAAAAATAGAGAAAGGGCAAATGTTGTATTGGTGTATTGGTGTGTTGGTGGTCGCCAGGGCAGTCTCAACTCAATTCACCTCACTGCCCTTGAGTCAGTGCCATCTCACAGGGCCCCTGACCAGCAAGCTAGAACTGCCCCAGGGAGTTTTGCTGCCTGGCACTCCACACAGGAGTAGAGTGCCCTGTCTTTCTAACACCAGGGGGAGGGAGAGGTTAAAAGGGATAGAAAAGTCATGTTTAGTAAGGGCTGTACAACCAATTAGTGCAGTCACTGTTAATAAGTTGTACTCCTATATTTAAATTGACAAACATTGGGTGATAGATACATTGCAACAATGACCAAAAAGGGATGGGGGGCGGGGGGAGAACAGCTTGCTAAGGTTGTTTATATGCATCCTCCACTTCATGGGACGTGGTTTCTTGTTTGGAGATTTGGGTCATGGTTTCCTAGCTAATTGCTTCTGTTCTATCTCCCAAGTTGCTGCACAGGGTCTTAGAAGCCTCGCAGCACAGTGATCCACCTCTGTTTGCTTGGAGCAACCGGAAGAAAGAGAGTCAGGAATAAGAGGAGGAAATGGAATGGGGCCTCATTGCTTCCGTGAGCAACTGCCTCCTCTTCCAGGCGATCAGAACTGGCTAGTGCTGAGCTACCACTGTGATCGAAGATTCCAAAAATTAATCCTGATCAAAAGGGAGGAAGTGCAGGACTTCAAATTCCCATGCCCCCCCCCAGACTTTCTGGGGGTACAAAAGTTGGATGAACCCCAAAACTATTGCTCTGAGATCATCTTTAATCCTTAACCCCCAAATAGCTCTGAAGTCTTCTTAAAATTCAAATGCTAATTTTAGTTTTATGTGCTTAAAAAGTTCAGCTCTTTTAAGAACCATCTATCTGATGTTAAATTGACAACAGCAGTAGGAACCTTGAAGGGCAGGCAGTGAATTTCTGTTAATATGATCCTCTCGGGAAAGGGGAGGCAAGAAGGGGTACGTACTCGAATAATGTAATGACTGTCCCTAAACAGTACATAGAGGACTGTTGAATAAGTGTTATGTTTTGTTGTGTTTTCTTAGCAACAACAAAGTAAATCACCAGTGGTGGAGGGCAGGTCCTCGGCAGGCAGGCAGGGAGGTCTGCCTCCAGACTCTCCATCTCCATGTCTGTGGACTGGGCAAAGCTGCAGCTCTGCGGAGGCCTCTGGGAGTGGCCCTGGCATGTCCCGTGTGTGAGACCCACATGCCCCCTTCTTGTGGCTCCTGTGGTCTCTGGCTTGCCTCCACAAGGCTAAAGGGCAAGGCCTCCCTTCATCTGGGATAATTCCAGGGCCTTGGGACCACAGAGCCCGCAGAACGCATGATTCCATGAGAAGCTGGGTCACCCACGTGGACCGCCTCCCAAGGGAGGCAGACTTGCCGGGAAGCAGGGGTGCTGGCCTAAGGTGGGGAGACTCAGACATGGGGCTTTTCCTGGAGGCTTGCAGGGGTCCCTGTGGCCTCCCCGGGGCTCTGCCCTCCAGTCCCACAGCCCACGCGTGGTCCGCTGGGTGCCCTCCTCCCTCGGGCATCAGAGGGCGACGGCATGAGTATGGGTGCTGAATGCCGCTCTGTGGAAGCAGCCCGAAATAGCCTGTCCGTTAGAGCAGCGACTAGTCGCATCCGCCGCTCGCCGGTCCACGCGCGAAGATAAAATTCCCTTGAGCTGGGATATCTTATAAGGAACCGCCAAGCTGCCTTCTTTTTCTGGGGCCAAATCAGGACGCGAGGACCCGACCCTCGGGTGCCAGCGGCGCCTGCGACGGCGCCTGCGTGCTGAGGTTTGTCCCCAGGTGTCATTTTTCTCCCCGGCTGCTCTCCCGGGAGAGGGGCGCCCTCAGTGTGCGCGTGCTCACGGCAGCCCCTCTGGAATGTATTAAGTCCATTAGAATAGAAATGCAATGAAGACAAAATCGTTTCCAGAGAGCCATCGCGCCCCTTCTGTTTCTCATCAAATGAACGGGCAGGAAAAGCGAGTTGAAATAAACAGATGCGTGCCCGGCTGGCTGTGCCAGGTGGAATGGACACCTCCCACCACCCGGCCCCCCACTGCCGCAGGGGCTTGCTCTCCTGTGCACCCCCCGGGGCCGGAAATGCAGTCTGAACGATGGATACTTGCCTTTGAGCTAACTAGGGTGGACCTTTTCGGAAATGGGGGGCAGCTGGGGAAGGGAACTCCGCGGGGCATTCGTTCAGGGGGGGCGGGCATGTGGAGCTGGGTCTGCCGCGCGCTGGCAGAAAAAACACACATCGCCATTGCCGAACCTCGGGGCTTGCATAATGGGTGCTGTGGGCACAGCAGGGAGTCTGGGGGCTTCTCCGGAGAAAATGGGCTTGCCCTAGGTCTCCATGAGCAGGCAGGGAGGTCGCTGTGGGCCAGCAGAGGGGGACGGGATAGGACCCCCCTGGGGGCTGAGAAGAAGGTTCAGGTGGGGCTCCACAGCTTCCTCTTTCACTGTGCATGGATCCCACCCTGGTGCTCCTGGTCTAGTGGGGCGGGCTCAGCAGGCCTCTCTCCGAGACCAGGCTCAGGGTTGTCCCTCGTCTCCTGCTCTCCCCTCCAACCCTTGCCTTCTCTGAGCCCCTCACCCCCACCCTGTTCTCCCAGTTCCCTGGAGTGGAATGAGTTGCTGTCCGCCCAGGTGCAGGGCGGTAACTGGGTGCCCCGTGCTCAGGTTCACTGGGATTCCTGGGACCACTCTGATGTTCCCAGCAGCTGGGAGGCAGTGCCACCGAGCTGGCCTTGCTCCTGAGAGATGCTCTGCTTGGGGGGCGAGGGCAGTAGAGATAGCTCCCCATGAAAGGACCTCTCACAAACCCTGCTATGCATCCCTGAGCCCAGACTAGAGAACCAGCACCTCAGACAGACACCACCACCCCCACCACACACACACACACACACACACACACACACACACGCCGGTCTCTCTGGGGAGGCCAGACAGCTGTTCCATCCACAGTTCACAAGGTGCTGGGAGACCCAAAGAGAGGAGTGAGCTTCCATCCCCAAGGCCCCTGCCAGGAGCTGCCATTTGGGTAGGTCCACAAAGCTAGGCCCCAGCCCTGCCTCAGGTCACCTGAGCTCTCGGGCAGGTCATGCCCCAGCATCCAGGGCCAAGGGAAGCCTGTTCTAAGCTAAGCGCCCAAGAAGGGCTGTCTCACCGAGATCCCTGCCGAGGGGCTGTGCACACCATGGCTCTGACAGGCTATGAGTCACAGGGAATGGGCAGGTTCTGGGCTGAGTCTTGTGAGTTCAGGCTGCCCGCTGAAGATGCCCAGGGGCCTGCCCTGAGCGGTACCAGGGATGGCAGGGGCCCCTCTCCTCTCACCAGTTTGCACAGCCTGCCCTGCAGACTCTCAGAGAGGTGGGGACCTGCCAGGGCCATGGAGCCAGTAAAAGGTGGAGCTGGGATACTAAATGTAGTTATAAGAGGAACTTTCAAAACAAAAACAGAACAAAACACAGCAGTAACTATTATATACTGCATCGTGACTCTGGGCCAGTACGGTTCAGAATCATGTTTACATTTTAGGTTGCACAGGTCTTGTCGCAGGAGCCCTGGTGGCATAGTGGCTACACGCTGGGCTGCAAACAGTCAGCAGTTCAAAACCACCAGCTGCTCAAGGGGAGAAAGATGAGGTGTTCCACTCCTGTAAAGAGGGACAGTCTTGAAAACCCACAAGGACACTTCTGCTGTCTTGTAAAGTTACCATGACTCAGAACTGATTCTCAGGCAGTGAGTTTGAGTTTTGTTTCTGTATTTGCAATGTGGGGTTTTTTTAGTCCTCATCACAGGTACAGTTATGGGTCCCACTGTCCAGATACCTGGGCTGAGAGCTTGGATTCAACCCTGACAAACTGCACTCTAAACCATAACGGCTTCCCAGGGTACCATCCCGCTTCCTACCCCGAGAGGTCAGCGTGAGGGGGAGACTCGGAGCGCTGTTTCAGGCAGTCGTGGAAGGTTCCACGGGAGGGGGGCAGCTGGCACGGGGCGTCCACAGCAGGAGGAACCCAGGCGGACAGTCGTGAAGTGGGACGTGCCCCCGTGGGCATCAAGTGAGAAGTGGGGCTTTGGTGACGCGGTGGGCCGGAGCTGCCAGCCCAGGGTCAGTCATCCTGGACAGGGGAGACCCCCACACCTGAATCTCCCCCCACAGGACAGAGCCCAGGCCAAGCTCCCCCTCAGCATCATGCATTTCCTTTGTGGAGAACCTTCAAATAGTCTCTGCCCCGCAGCAATGGCAATCCCTTGGGAAGGACCTGAACGGCCTTAGGGGGCCCTCTAGGCTGCGGTCCTTCTAGAAGCAGGTCACCCATTCTTCTTCAGGAATGGCAGCCGAGCACCATCAAGGAGGACCGCAGGCTGAAAAATCCTCATTGCTGTGAACCTCGGGGCCATTCTGAACCACGATGACCTTGCCTGTGGCATTTTCTCGGATGTCCTCTTTCCAGACACCACCAGGCCCTTTTCCCTCACCCAGAGCCTCTGGGTAGCTTTGGAGCACCAGGCATTCTGCGCACAGCCGAGCACTTCACCTCCGTGCCATCTCGTCGCCGGCTAAAGCTGCGGTGCCCTGGAAGCTAAGGAATCCTGGCTGGGCAGCACGGTACCAGGCCTCTGGCTGTGGTGCCCCAGCGAGGGCAGGGGCTGTGCAGAGCAGCGACGGCATCTTTAAGTGACGGAGATAGAAAGATACTTAGAATCAATACTCCTCGAATTAGATTCTCCTTTTATAGGGCTAAAAAAAAATGGTTCGTTCAAACCCCGAGGAGGACTGTGGTCTGAGGACGGCGGAGAGGTGATTAGCGTGTCTTCCAACTTCCAGGAGCCCGCAAAGCACTGAGAGTAAAGACAAACAGAATCCAAAGCCCCAAACCTCCGTCTGCTCAGCAGAGTCCTCCCCGCAGCCCTTCACACCCACTGCCCGCCAGTGCCAGTCGGATGGCCACCCTGCAGGATCGGGGAGAGCTGCCCACCTCCACGCGGTGGCCCAGGCAGTCCATTCTTGACTGCTGCACCCTTCTCCCCAGGAACCACGACCAGTGCCTTCACACCAGCAAACTTTGAGTCAGCAACTCAGTGCTTACCCACAACACCCCCAGGACCCCTTCAGCCCTTTCCTCGCTGCCTGCAAGTAGATTCCGATCCCAAGGGTTGCCGAGGCCATCAGTCTTTTACATGAGCAGCAACCTCATCTTTATCCGCGGAGCAGACGGGGTCTGAACCAACCAAGTTATGCTTAGCAGCCCTGCATATACCCCCGGCCACCAGCAGGGCTCCTGGGTCTTGCACAGACTCTCCTAGGAATCCCTTCCACTGCCTTTCCTGATTAGTGTGTCCACAGAGGGTCTCGGTGTGGCGGGAGTCTGAGCCGGGGGGGACCCCAAGGGGACTCTGGAGCAGTGTGGCTCAGAGCACTACCTCTCCCATGGTCAGGCTGGGAGGTCACCTCCCCTCACACGGCAAACTCTCTGAGCTTCTGCAAAGCCTTGGGGAATCATGGCCACATGGGAGGGGAGGGGGAGCGGGGAGAAGGTCTGCCCGGACTGAAGAGGGGGCTCGGATGGCATGGCTGCGCATTGAAAATGCCGCCTGCCCAAGTGAGATCACTTTGGGGCGGGGGAGCTGGCTCTCCAAATAAGTCTTCTTACGTCTCCCGACATTCTAGGATCCGTTGTCCCTCTTTGGCAGCAATAAAAACTAGCAGGTATTACGTCTGGCACCATGGGAAATGCTTTTCATATTAAATCCTCACAAAAGCTGTAGGTGGTCCCCAGCTCATAAAGGGGGAAAGAGAGAGCCAGAGGGGTGAAGGGGCTTGTCCAAGGTCACACAGTAAGGGAGGGAGCTCAGATAGAAAGAACTTCTCCACGGTCCCATCTGCCTCCCCCACCCCACCCCCCACTGCCCCGTGCGCTGTCTCTGGCTGGGACTGTGTCCGGAGACTGCAAGCCACAAGGGCAGGTTTCTGTGGCCCAGGCTCCCCAGCTTGGTGCAGAGCTGGGTCATTGGTGCCCTGGTGTAGGAACCACGGTCCCTATGCTCAGGATTCTGGCAGACCTGAGAGCACTACAAGTCCTGACAGGGTCTGAGGGGCCCCTGGTGGTGGCCGTGGAGAGCTCAGTGCCAGCCCCTGCTTCTGCTATGTCTGGGGCACGCCAGCCTCAAGGTGTACCAGCAAAGTGCCGAACTGAGTGCAACCAAGGGATGAAAGGGCTTGCAGGGAGATTGTAAGGATTCCGGCTTGTCCCCAAACTGGCTCTGTGTTTGGAGGAAGGAGCTGGAGGCTCCTTGAGTGACCAGACTTACCCTTAGCCTTGGAGGTCACTGGAAAGGCTACCTGTGGAACTGTCGAGAAGAAAACGTAACCAAGGGAGATTCGACTGCAGGGCACTTCTAAGGGTGGAGCTGCAAAGTGAGAGGGCAGGTGAGTCCTCCTGTCCAGTGCAGAAAGAGCCTCCAGTGGCATGGTAGCCTTTGGGGAGAGGGCTGGGGTTCCGGGCTGGACCTCTCAGGCCTTATTCAATCCCTCTCAGTTTGCAAAGTCCCTGGTCAAAACCGCAGTTATTCCTCTTACCACACACGAGCCCTTCTAGCTCCATGGTGATTTCCCCTTGTCTTGCTTCTCTCTCACTATTGAGAAGGCCCTCCTCCCCCTCCCTCTTCTCTGTGTATAACCAGAGAGCCAGGAGCCTGAGGAGCCTGTGGTCCCAGGCACAGAGGGGTCAACTTCAAGAGCCCCAGGAGTAAACAGTGCTATGTGACAGCCACTCCCGAGGCTGACCTGCAGGACTTCCGACTGGATTCTTCCTCATTGTGCCCTCCCTGCCCCAGAGCCGTCACCGGCTCGCTGTCGCCTGCCTCGCCGAGTCTGAGTGCCTCTGCCTGCTCGCTAGGCCTCACGCTCTCCCCAGAGCCCTGCCACCCTACCCAGGCCAAGGCTTACCCTGGCAAGGTCTGCCTTTCCCACAGTGCCCCAGTCCCGCCCCAACTCACATAGTTTCTTCCGGGACACCACCCAGAGGACTGAGGATTCAACCTACCCATGCGGAGAAGGGTAGGCCCGGCAGTCTCCTTCCAAGAGAGCGCAGCGACGGAAGATCCCGTGGGGCCCAGTTCTACTCTGAAAGCCATGGGTGGGGCGGCCTGGAGGCAGAAGCATCTGCACGCTGCTGCTCGGTTCGATTTTGTCGAGAGGGCAAGGACTCGATCCAGATCACCTGGCCCCCCGGCGTCCAAACGGAACAGCCTCTCGGATTTTGGTCCTTGTGAGGTGCTCCCGGGTCAGCCCTGACCCATAGCGACCCCACGGACCAGAAAGGGGCACCCTGCCCCATCCTGGGCCGCCCTCACAGTGGCTGTGCGTGAGCCTAGTGCAGCCATGGTGTCAAGTCGACTGGTTTCGGATTGCGGGCAGCAGGGAGGAAGAAGGCGATCGGTGGGTAGCAGCTGTCCAGGCACTGGAGGCCTGAATCTTCTCCAGGATGCAGGGGGCGTGGAAATACTGAGAGGGCCACGTAGGCGGCCCACTCATGTCTGCGGGGAACCAAGCTGCAGAGCCGTCCGAGGCAGCCCCGGGCCTCTCATGTCATCTCCGCCCCCCACCCCCCACCCTTCTGCAGTGGCTCTGGCTGCCTGGGGAACAAGGAACTGACATGTCATGCCCGGACATGCAGAGGGTGGTGATGCAATGACTTGCCTCACTCCAATGGCAGGCGCTCCAATAATTGGCAACCATGCCACTGGGGCATGGACTCATGAGATCTGCTCCAGGTGCTAGGCCTCAGAGCGGGGACATGGTCATCCCAGCTGGGCAGGATGGAGCAGGACACAGCAACACAGCGACCTCTCCCCATCCAGCTCTGCAGATCAGGCCTCACCCCTGCATGCCCTGGCCCTGCCTTGCAACCTAACACACTGCTGTGAGCTCAGAAAGGTTTCTGTGTGGGCCCCACAGCACCCAGCAGCTCAGCCTGCGCCCGCTGACCAAACCCTGCCAGGGCCTGCTCTGAATTCTACCCCGAGCAAAGCCTCGGATCCGCATCTGTCCTGTGCATGGCTGCCCTGAGTCCGCATCGGGGAGTGCATCCCCAGGCAATGGCCTGTGGCAGGGGTGGTTAGGAAGGTGAGGAGAGGCCGGCCATCCACCTGCAACTGATCACTGCAGTGGAGTTCCCACAGGTAGTGTCTCAGGACTTGTGTTGGATTTTACTTGTCAGCAAATAGAGACATCTCTTCAAGAGATTTGGATAGGCAAGGGCCAGTGCCCAGAAAAGGGCCCTACAAGCTACAGCAAGGCCTTGGTAGAACCTCGAAGAACTTCTCTCCCTCACCCTCCACAGGTAGACTCGGGGGCTGAAGACCCCAAGGAAGGTGTCCTGGACCACTCCTGGAGGTGGGGGGGCAGCGCAAATGGTTTCCCACTCCCACACGACCTGCACCCCAACTCCTTGAAATCTCTGTAATTGAGGAGCCTGTCCTTGGAGGGAAGCCGACAAGCTCCTCTTGCAGCCTGCTGAGAACAGAGTAGCATGTTCCTGTTGATGGGCACATGCCGCTCTGCCCGGGACCCAGAGCCTCAACACGGTGCTAACAGGCACCTGACGCCCCTCCACTCCCAAATCTTTTTCTCAGAATTTGACCCATATCAACAGTTCTCTCTCTGGGAAGAGACAAATGTCAGATGAGCTTTGCAGAGATGTAGTATTTGCTTCAAGAAAACTTTCTTGGTTCTGTTTGTCTCAATTAACACAGTCTCTTTAGGAGCTGAAGCTGATGGACTAGAGCAGGGGTCCTCAAACTGCGGCCTAAGGGCCACAGGTGGCCCGCCAAGGACATTTATCTGGCCCGCCAGGTGTTTTTTACCGCTGCTGCCTATCCTGCTTAGAGTTGACTCATCCCGGGCCCACAGTAAACTTGTTCATAGTTTGGGTTTGTTTGTTTTTTTAACTAGAGTTCAATGGTCCTCCAGCGATCTGAGGGACAGTGAACTGGCCCCCTGTTTAAAAAGTGTGAGGATCCCTGGGCCAAGCATAACATAGCCCTGGCATAATGTGGCATTGTATATACCCCTCTCCCTCATGTAACAGCGAGCCTGACCAGCGGGACAGAGCAGGTCCCACTGCTCAGTTATAATGAGCAGGCTGAGCAGGGGCAGAAGGGACCTAGGGGCATGAAGAGGCACCACCTGTCATCCTGCTCAAAGGCCTCTGCTCCTGACCCTGGGGGCCGCTGCTAGACCTTCGCACTGGAAAAAGAAAGCAATTGTACTGCCAAGAGGAAGAAAAGGCACTTTTAGTTTTGCATTGCCTAATTCAGTTACTCTGTGAGTGTGGGTTGAAACCTGGCCACACAACTCAGATCTGGCAGGAATCCACAACTGGCAGTTTCTCCCCTGATAGGGATTGCTTCCCTGCCCAGGACATGTGGGGAGACACTTGTGGGTCCCCCATGTTTAATAGATATTCACATAGCTCTCAGCATGCACTAAGGTCTGTCAGTGCTCTCGGGGCCCACAGCAGGGACCCTGCCTTCTCAAACCCCATCCTCTGGTGAGACCCCTCCCCAGGCCAGGTTCCCCCTAAACCTGATCAAGAAGCCCCATTGACATGACAGAGAAGACACTGGAGGTGTGTAAAGCAGGGGAGCCTCTGACTTGTTCTTCACTTCCAAATTCTCTCAGCTTCTTCTCCTGGCTCCTTCAGCCCTACTCCCCAGTAGCTGCACACAGTCAGGCCACAGGAAAACACAGTGCTCACTCCCTGGGTGCTCGGAACCCTGGAGCTGAGAACCAGACTGAGCAAAGAAACCAGGAGCGCTCTAGTGGGGTAGCAGTCACTCACTGGGCTGCTAGCCCTTTGAAACGACCAGTCTCTCCAGGGAGGAAGACAAAGCCTTTAACTCTCATAAAGCTTGAGTCTCAGAAATCCACAGGGCCCGCTCCTCTGTCCTCTAAGGACTGTTCCGGGTCAGAACCAACTCAATGACCAAGACGTTTGAGTTGGGAAATCCTAGTCTCCATTCAGACAGGAAGTCCTGGCCCATCCCCATGGCATTGCCTATCTCTGACCAGCTACAGGGAGAGCCAGTCCAGCCCGGGACAAGCCACGTACCAGCATGGGGGCTGCTGCCAACCCTCCATTGAGCTGAAGGGAAAAGACGTGGCCGCAGGCTCATCTCACTCAGCCACTTTCCACTCTTGCTGTCCTTATTCCGTCTCCGGAGAGGCCTGGGCCCAGACTGCCGCAGCCCTCAGGCAGCAAGACTCCAGAATCCTGCAGAGTTGGCTGCTTTGCTCACGAAGCCAGTCCGACGTGAGCAGCAGTGTCACTGCTCCAGACAGTGGTCAGAGAGCTCCAGAAGACAGAGGGCTTAGCAGAGCGCCCAGCAGGCTGCTCAGGGAAGATCTGCTTGTATTACTATTTTATTATGAGCTTCCTAAGTGAAAGCTATTAAGAGACCTTTTCCCAAAGGGGGTAGGGAGTGGGGGTGGAATTTCGACAGCAGTCACCAGAAGCTGAGAGGGACTTGTGAACTGTGAGCCGGTGACTTCATGTGGCCTGCAGATCACCGTGCCAGGCTCAGGGTCCCAGCCAGAGGGGAGAGCCCAAAGCCTTGGGTGCCTGGAAGGTGGGCAGACTCCCGCATTCAGTACCCCAGACACAAGGCCAGAGTGCAGCGCCCCCCCCCCCCCCCGCCCCGTGCTTGGCAGGCATGCACCAGGCAGGGGCACCAGGCACCAGTCTGGCCGCTGGGGGGCTTGGTGAGTGAAATCAGATGTGGTGTCTTCAGAGAGCTCACAGTCCAGGAAAAAATGGAGTGTCCTTGAGACAGGGCAGTCATGGGATGGGGGTGGAGGGATGATTGACTCTCTAAGGAGGCCTCTGGATGAGAAGGAGCCAGTCACACATTGTAGGCCAAAGACAGGGCACATGCAAGGACTGAGGGAGGGAGGGAGGGAACCTTACTGTGTTCAAGCCACTGAGGAAGGCTAAGGGAGGGAGCAGGTGTTGACTGTGGTGGTGGAGGAAAGGGGGTTCAGGGGCCTCCTGAGAGGCCTCCAGGAAAGTGATCACGTGGTGACCTAGTCAGTAAGGGTTAACAAGGCGGGAGCTGCAACATCTAGGAGTGGCCAGTGGGGGGAGAGGGACAAGAAGAATCTTCTGACCTGAAACGGGTAGCCCCGTGTCTCTCTGACCACCCTCTGCTGGCAGGGAGCGGAGAGTGGAGAGAAGGGTATAAGACTACAGCTGAGCCTGGGCCAGTGAGGCCGGGTGAGCCCAAGGGGAGGGTCCGAACCATATCAAGAGCACAGACTCCGTCCAAGCGGCAAGAGTTACGCCAGGAGTTGCAAAACCCCTTTGTCTTCCACACACAGGCCACGTCAGGTGCGGGAGCCCTATGCAGGGCATGGGCATCTCCCGTGGACTGTTAGCTTCAGCCAGTGGCTGTAGGACCCCTCTGAGCTTCTCAGCTGCCCTTTGGCTAGGCCATGTGAGCAGGCATCCGCTAACCCGGGCTCTCCACTAGGCTCCGGGGATTGCCCCTGGGGGTGCCCACACAGGTCCCTGAAGAACACACACACACACAAACACACACACACATACACACACACACACACACACACACACACACACACCTCCTGCTGTTGCTGTGGGAGGCCCACAGGGAACGATGAATCCTCTTATCGCATGGCTTCCCCACTGCAGACAACTGCCTTTCACCTTCTGCATCACAGTTCTGCACTTCAGAACTAGGGTTCTCTCTTAAATCAGAGTGGTGAGACAGGGAATGAATCTTCCCCTGCGCGCGCCCCCCACCCCCCCACCCCCCGACTCAGCCACTTCCATGGGGTTACTTCCCGGCAGGGTCTTCCCCTGGAGACGGGCCGGCTAAGGCAGGGCGGTTCAGATCTCCCAGGAAGCTGGATGGAGCCACTGGGGCGACGTGGTATGCGCTCCCCTTCATCCCGCCCTCGCATGGGGCAGCCCTGCCCCTGTCTTAACGTTTCAGCTGCTCTCCTCCTGGTGTGCCCGGCTCAGCGAGCTAGCACGTGAGCGCACTGCGGGAGAAAGGGAACATGGCCCACCCCTCCACCCCCGGACAGCCTCCCCCACATCTAATTCTGCAGAGAAGCCAGGCCTGGCGTTGAACTGTCTGTCAATGGCATCGCGCACTGTCTGCTCTCTTGTCTCGGACCGCTTCCTCGAAACGGTTTGTGACACCGGCCATCGGCTGTGAGCCCCTCCGGAGCGAAGGTTCCCTACGTGATTAGAACATGCCACACTCGAGGGGCCTGAGCCGGGTCCAGCGAGGGCCGCTTGTAAATCACCCACCTGGAAACGTGCGAGTCCTGTTGGGCCGTGTATTTCTCAGGGTGAAATTGTGCATAGAGGAATGAGATTCTGACTCCTAGTATGCCACATGCTCCTGTTATGGGCATGTGGGACCCAGACCGTGGCACAGGGAGGACCCCAAGACCAATTAGGGGCACAGCTTTGGGTGTTGCAACAGGTCTCTCAGTGGGCTGTGGCCCCGGGCACAGGTATCTCCCTCTGGGAGTCCGTCCCATCAAGCCGAGGACTCCCTGGAGCAAAGTGAAAGGAGCGGAGTCAGAGCCAGACGGGTCTTTTGTGGCTTTTCAACAACCAGCCCCCTGCCCAGAGGTGCCACCTGCCGGTCCCTCCCCTTGTTCCCTTCTTTCTCCCTAAAGCAGCCAGCATGATGGCTGCTGCCTCAAACAGGCCAATGTGACCCATCCTCATCCGGCCAAGGGTCAGGGCCATGACCAGTGCCCTCTCGGGGGGTGGGCAGACCCCACACCCAGGGGAAAAGCCATGGCTTCTCGCTGCTGACTTCAATGATATCCAGCGTGGTGTTAGTTAAAGGTGTGCAAACATAAACTAGACACCCGCTCCTCATGCACAGAGCTCTTTCTGCAACCATAGAGCTAAAGCAAATTTATAAATGAAATAAAAAACAAACTGCAAAACCAATAAACTTCAAATGAACAACATTAATTGAACGGGATAAGTGATAGTGCTTTCCTGGGACGACGCCGAGGCTCACAGCATGCCCGTGCTGCCACTGACAGGGGGTGCCAGTAGCTTCCCCGAATTCATCAAGCGCTGGGTGAGGGCTCAGCCTCACCCACCACGGCCGCCCTGTTGGCCCAGCCAAAGAGGCCCTCGTTCCTGCAGCCTCCTGGCCCCTCAGCCCCAGCCTGCTCACAGAGTGTGCTAGTCTGGGTGCTCCGGAGCAGCAAACCCAGCGCTGCTTGGATGCATATAAGAAGAGATTTGTGGCAAGAAATGGCTCACACAACTGGTTCTAGTCCGTGGGTCAGGGCCTGTCTGGTTCTAGTCTGTGGGTCAGACATGTCTCCTGACGCCTGTGGCTACAGGTGACAGCTCCTGGGATCAGCAGGAGTCGATGCAATAGGAGGTCCACAAACCAGATGCAGGGTCCAGATCTGGCAGGAGGAGTGAGCCAGCTTTCACATACTGCCCCCTGATACTGAGAGTAGATCCCACCCTTCAGCTCAATGTGCAGAAATCAAAGACCTCCCACCGGGACCAGTGGACAGTGTCCTGATAAACGGAGAAACAGTTGAAGTTGTCAAGGATCTTGTCTTGCCTGGACCCAACAACCAGGACTCATGGCAGCGGCAAGCCAGAGAGCCAACGACAGGCGACATGGGGCAAGCCTGCGGCACAAACCTCTTCAAAGTGTCAAGGAGCAAGACCGTTGCATTGAGGGACCGTGGGACTTGCACCGTGGGACTTCCAGTCGCCTCGTAGGCCTATGAGGATGGAACATTGAGTCAGAAAGACGACAGGAGAAGAACTGATACGTTCACAACGTGTTGCAGGCAGAGGCTACCAAAAGTGCCAGGAGAACAAACAGCTCTGCCTGGGGAGACGTACAGCCAGCAGGCTTCTTCGAGGCAGGGAGAGTGAGACGTCCTGAGATACCAGGAGGTGCGTGTCCCTGGAAAAGGACATCACGTTTGGTAGTGTGGAGGTGATGCATTCCGGAGGAACGCCCTCAACGAGAAGACTGCCACAATGGGCTCAAACTTAAGAGCAGCCGTGTGGGAGCAGGCGGTGATTCGTGCCGTGGAGGAGAAGTGGACATAAGTGCGTCAGAACCGACATAACTGCTGGCTGCTGTGCCAAAGATCCCCTCAGTGGGTTGACTTCCCTCGCGACTGGACACAAAACGGAACGGCCACCTACCACAACACCAGCTGGGGTGGAAGCTGGACCAGGTGATTGATCCCCATGACATCCGTGCCCAGTTGGCCCATGCTGAGGACTGGGCCAGGCACACAAACTCATGACGCAAGGCTCGAATTGGTTTCGTGCTCCCCTGTCCTCATCTTGGAATCCTTCAGAATATTTTTGAGCAACAAACGGGTCCTCAAACAACGGCCTGGGGGGCCACATGTGGCCCGCCAAGGACATTTATCAGGCCCGCCGGATGTTTTTGCCGCCCCTGCCTGTCCTGATTAGCAACCGACTCATCCCGGGCTCGCAGTCATTTTGCTCATAGTTGGGTTTGTTTTTTTTAAAGCTATAGTCTATCCGGCCCTCCAACAGTCTGAGGGATAGTGAACTGGCCCCCTGTTTAAAAAGTTTGAGGACCCCTGATCTAGAATAGAAAATCAATGCCATTGCACAGACTCTGGCTCATGGCAACACCAGTGTATGCAGGCCCTCAGGCCTTTCCTTGGAGGTACCTCTGAGATGAGGGCTCAGGAAGGGGTGTGGCAGTGTGTAGTGGGGAGCTCTAACTTATAACCTTACTCCTAGCAGCCAACACATTCACCCCTGGCTCCACCCAGGGGCTCCTTTTTTAACACGAGGCCCTTTGTGTGCATTCTACAACGGGCCCTACACGTGCTCCACCTAGAAACTACCCAGCCCAGAGCCAGGCACCCACCACTGAACCAAACCCACTGCCAGACTCTCGGTCCGACTCATAGCAACCAGGTCAATATGAGCTTTCAGAGACTGAAAAATCTTACAGGAGCAGACAACCTTCTTTCTCTCCATGGGCACAGCTGGTGGGTGTGAACCATGGGCCTCGGGGTTCACAGTCCCATGCTGAACCCCCAGTAGCAACAGGGTTCCCCGTGGCAAGCAACAGGCCCTGAGCAACGGCCAGCCCTGCCTATGTTACTTAGTCCAGCCTCTCTGTGCTGTTTCTGCTGAAGACAGGTTGATCTTCCCGTGATTTAATGGGGGATGGAGAGGCCACCTCATGTGTATAATTGCACTTAGCTAATTCCCGGGGTTCGGCGTGTGCTCTGCAAAGAGGGGGGGTTGCTGGATGGAGAGACTAGCATCCTGTCCAGTGGCAGGCCGAGCATGCCGCTCTCCCAGCCCTCTGGCAGAACTGGTCCCTCCAGGCCTGGATTCTTGTCCCCAGAGGGAAATTGCCAATCCCGTTTGTCACAGCTGCTACAAAATGGGAGCAGGCAGAGGGCTGTTATTTTCTGGAAACCACTTTAAGTGTGTGGCCAGAGCTTAACAGGTTATAGAGTTGAAGACACCTTAATGGATTTGAAGCTCGGACGGAGCTGCTAATTTAATTTCCCTTTTTTATTACTGTTCTCTTAAAAAACAGCACAGATAGCCCTTTTCCTGGAGTGGGACATTAATAACTGCATACCGCATTCCCCGAGACCAGGGAAGGACATTAAGACTGGGGGCACGGTCTCTCTATTCGTCCCTGGCTTCTCACAGCGCCCAGGCTGGCACAGAGTGGGGTCAGGCCCAGGTGGGGTGTCTCAGCTTCATGTTAGAGGCTGTGCTCGTGGCACGTGGACACTCTCCAGAGGCCCAAATACCACCTCCACTGCCTGCCTCAAAGGCATCTCTGCACTCACCTGCCTCAGCCCTAGCCACTGCCCTGGTTGCACGCGGGTCTTTGCCAATGAAAAATGGGCACTCAGCCCTCTCCAAGGGACACAACTAAGACCCCCAAGTGTCCACATCACAGAGGACTTTGTTCCCCATGCAGAGTCCTCCTTTTCTGGTGGGGCCCAGCAGGCTGAGACACAGTGTAGTCCTTGAGCTTGGCAGACAGCCATCCAGACTGGCTTCCTATGGGAGGGGCGGCAGGAACATCCTCCTTCCCCCACCCCACCCCCACCACCGGCACTCACACACACACCAGTGTGAGGCCCTGTGCACCCAGGCAGATGGATGAAGGGAGCTGTGGACGCTCCCCGCCAGAGCTCCTAGTTACCGTAGAAGAGTTCTTCCTGCTCCCGCCGCCAGCAGGTGGTGGCAGATGGGCAAGCTCAGGGACAGCAGTGTCTCTGTGATGATGGTTCCTTCCCACTCCTCACTCCCGCCAGGACCTGCTGGGCCCCTGCAAACACAGAGTACACGTAGTGACCCTCAAAGACCAACCATGGCCAGCAGTCCTTGTCCTGAACCCTTCCGGGAACCCCTCTGGGGACAGGGTCACCCACTGAGGTCGGTCGCCCTGATTCCAAGCTCTCCCTCCTTACTGCAGAGGAGCCATGGAGACACACACAGCCCGGCACCCTGGTGGAGCCGTGTGGCCCAACAAGCCAGGGCCCCGGAGGTGCAGCGGAGTAAGCATCGGGCGCTGCTAATCAAACATGAGCCATTCACACCCACCAGTCCCTGCACAAGAGAAGGCAGAGGTTGTCTTCTCCGAGAAAGAGTTCATCTTGGAAACCCCTGGAGAAGGGGCTACTCTCCTGTCGGGCCCCTGAGTCTCAGAGTCGACTGGAAGGCAAGGCGCATGAGTGGGTGTCCAAGAAGAGAGACACGCGTGGCCAACGGAATCCACGGGGCACCTGCAATGGACAGAGTCCACGCAGACATGTGCTGCAAATGTCAAGTCCACACCCGATCACTAAGCCTTCCGCGAACACAGAGTGCAGAATTCGCCTTAAACAACTCTCACCTGGGTGACATGTCACGATGATAGTTCGGCGGATACAGTGGATTAAGGCATATAATTATGGGTTGGTTGGTTTTCACTCTTTTGTGGGTAGGGGCTCCTAGACGATTTAAATTGGGTGTGTGACTCAAACGATCTTGCCAGCGGCCTGCAGGCCTTGGAGAAGAGAGGGGATGTCCCCCACGGCAGCCCAACCACGCACGCCATCCCACTGCTCCAGAGTCAGCTCTGACCAGCGCCTGGCTCTACCCTTTATGGGGGCCGAGAACCTTCTTCCATGGTGCCACAGGGTGGGTCCCGACAGCCAGCCCGGAGGTTGGCATTGGAGCCCACTCTGTGCCACCCAGGAGCCCAAAAGACAACCAGAGAGATCAAACTTCTGACAAGCGTACACGCCTCACTTAAGAGGGAATTCCCTGCCCTTGAAGGCCCCCGGGCCTCCTGCTCCTGAAAAGGGAAGGGGTCGTAGAGGCCACTGTATTACAATGCCGTGTTGTCGGGATGAGAAGGTCCAAGTAGGTTTTCAAGGGGGACTGGCCCTGAGCTGCGGTCGCGTGGATGCTCAGAGACCATCCCCGCCCCTTCCCAGTGGTGCCCTACAGGCTAACAACCATTGGCCAACTAATAAAAAACAAAGAGTTATCATGCGCTGAACATGCAGGACTATCTGGGGTATCCACTGAACGACGCATATGGAATAATTTACTTGCGGATGACACTTTTTAATTGAATTGAACTAACAGCTTAGTAATATGTTGCAATAAGAAGAATATTAGGATGATTAAAAGATCTGAAAACCCCCGCGCAATTAAATGATTAAACATAACGCGGAGTCAACGAGCAAGCCTGTGTATATTAATCAGCGGCGGGCCTGGCCAAGGGCCAGGTACCTGGACGCACGTCACGGCCCCTAACACACACAACGGCGTACCTCCTCACTCTGAGCAACTTGACACCCTGCCCTCCTCGCTGCCGTGGGCGCATGCTTCCAAGAGCTGTTGCCTCTTGGCAGACGTTCGTTCCCTCAGCTATGGGCTTCCCCATAATGGCCATGGCGCCCCCGTTCAGCCTTGCTGCCCACGGAAGCTTTTAAGGTACAAAGAGAAGCAAATTCCCGCTCCATTTCCAGGGCCGGAGTTCCCGGATGGCCCAGGTCATTCACCACTCAAAGAGGAGCAGACAGGTGGCTGGTTCGAAGCTTCCTGTCTAACAGGCACCTTGGAGGCCACCCCTGGCGGCCACAGGGAGCAGTTCGCTGCTTCATACAATCATGAACTGAAGTCACCGCCCCCCTCGGAACTGACCAACAACCTTTGGGGCAAAGGTTGCTGTCATTGAGAGGGACGGGTGTGGCTAGCCCTTTTGGTTGAGCTGCCTTTTGCTTCTTGCTAAGCCAGTCGCCACCATGTGCTTTCATTTCCTTGGACTGTTGGGGTCGGGGAGCTCCCGTGCCATAGAGGGTCACACGTTAGACTGCTAACCATGAGGTCAGCAGTTCAAAACCACCAGCCATTCCGTGGGAGAAAGAACTTTCTACTCCCATAAAGGGTGACAGATCCAGAAAGCCCTGTCTAACAGGGCCCATACAAGTTGGCATCGACTCCGTGGCAATGAGTCTGGGTGTTGAGGTAGGCAAGAGGGTCAGAGGAAGCTGAAGTGGGGGACGGTTTGTTGGGACAGCGCTGGCTGCAGTTCCAGGCAGGCTGTGCTAGGGCAACCTCCACTTCCCTGTCCTCCACCCCCCACCACACCCTCAGCCACTGGCCAGCAGCCTCCCACAGGTGCCTTCTGTGTGACCTAGAAAACTGATTAACTTCTCCCCCTGCCTGCCCAGAGATAACACAGGTAATTTCTCTTCCGACCGTATAAATCTTTCATGCCCGCGTCGCAGTCATAATTAGCTGCATAAAAATTCAGGTTACAACTCGGGCCATTATTAGGAAGCATGGAAACAGTATAAAGTTTGGTTTTGCTCTCTAATAAAATACTAAAAGAGAGAGCTCTCAAGGCCTCTGTTACAGAGAACAGAAGGGACTTGGCATCTCATTAAGGGTGAGATTCAATTCCGGCCCAAATTCCACTCGCTGGACTGGATGGGAACATATTATTTTAAAAATAAATGAAGTCCAGCCAGGTGGGACCATGGAGGAGGTCTGCGTTCCCCCTGCCCTGAGCTGTCATGGCAGCCTCTGCGGCCCCTTCCCTCTTCTGGACTACAAGCTGAGCTTCCTGAAGCCAGGCTTTGAGAATGCCAACTGAGGCCTCTCCTCAAATGAAAATATATTCCCCAAACTAAAACGCTGACCAAACCTGTTTGGGTCTGCAGCACAGTGGAGAATAATGCAGTGGAATCCCATCAAGCCCGGGGCTCTTAAAAAACAAGTCAGCGTTCTGAGAGGCTTCAGATAAAGCCCTGCAATTGTCTCCCAAGGTTTCGTGCAATAAACTAAACACCGCCCCCAATGTGCCAACTCGGGCCTAGAAAGGTATCTTGTTCCCATAATCCCCAGGGACGGAAAGAGGACTTCTCAGGGCAGTGCTAGCCACAGGAGCCTCCTCCCCGCTGGAGGCTCTGTTCTGCCCAGCCTCTGCCAATACTCCCCCCGGCTCCACCCCCCCCACCCCCACCCCCGAAGAGGAACTCAGAATGCAGCTCTACACGGACTCCAGGTTAGAATGCAAGCTGCACCTCAAAGAGCCAAGGATTCGAACTCGGAGGATGGGAGTCAGGGATCAGTAAAAAGCCCTGCCCAGGTGGACCAGTTGGCACAAGTACACACCCCTCTCCCAGAAACCCGAGGGATTCTGGGCCCTGAGTCATAGGGGGTGTTTTACAGGCCAGGGGGAAAAGGATGCTCCATGGCATAGTGGGCTCCATCTGGGCTGCAAATCACAAGGTCGGCAGTTACAAACCGCCAGCCACTCTGTGGGAGAAAGAGGCAGCTTTCTGTTCCCGGAAAGCAGCGGTTCTCAAACTGTGGGTCGCACGCCCTTTGGGGGTCGACCAACCCTTTCCCATGGGGTCGTCAGGTTCCGAACAGTAGCAAAATGATAGTTATGAAGTAACAATGAAAATCAGTTTGTGATTGTGGGAGGGGAGGGTCACCACCACATGAGGAACTAACCGTATGAAAGGGTCTCATGGCATAAGGAAGACGGAACCATCGCCATAAAGAGTTACAGTCTGGGAAACCCATGAGGGCAGTTCCGCTTCCCTCTCGGGTCACTGTGAGCCGGACTCAGCTTCATGGCAGTGAGTTTCTGTGGCAAGTGGAACAGAGCAAGAGGGGGAGCCTGGGCTCACAGCCACGCCCTCCCCCCACCCCCCCAAGCCAGCAACTCATTCCCTTCAGCAGATCTTGTCCTCCTCCCTCCCTCCCTCCCCTCCCGGGCAGCAACCCTGCAAACATCCTCCTGTCAAAACTTGCAAAGCCACTGGCCTGACCCAACCAGGAGAGGAGCAAGCCAGGCTCAGCTGTGGAAGGAGGCGGGTGGCCCTGGCGTGCTGTCACACGGACTCTGCCATGGATCTGGCCGTGGCCATCACCGTGCCCTTCAGCTGCCACGCCGGCTCAGGGAAAGCGACGGCCTGCAGCTCAGCCCCTTTATGAGGAGCGGGGGATTGCGGTGCCCCTTGACAGAGAGAGAATCATAGCATAATGCAACAGAACATTTTTGAAATGCTAATGCTCGCTCCCCGCAACTTAATTTTATTTTTTTCCTTATTGCCTTTTTTATATGACATTTCACAGTCCCGTACCTCAGGAGCTGGAGCAGCCTCATAAAAATGACACCCCCGTGATTTAAGGGGGAGAGCCCATCAGAGCAAAATGGATGGTGTGCTTTCCAAGGACCGGTTTAGCACCTCTTACCTGGGGTCAATGTGCGCTGTCAATACATCATTAAAGCGTCCCGCTAAATCACTCAGGGAGTGGCTGTGTTCTCATCCCCACGCTGGATGTGGGAGGTAATGAAGTCGAGCGCTGAGGAGAGGGCCGGGCGAGACACACACTTCTTTTTGGAAACAGGGGCTCTGAGGGGAGGTTAGCTTGAATTCAAAACTTTGAGAGAAAAGAATGGGTGTGTGGGCATTGAGGCATCCACTCCAAGTCGTTAGTCAGAGACCCCTCACATGCACCCCCCTCCGCCCCTTCTGTTGACAACCCCCATGTTCACGCCTCAAGACAGCAGGCTCCCCAGTGAAATGACAGGGTGCGCTACTCGGCCTTGGCCTTGCGGAACTTCCCAGATACCCAGGTCAACTCGAATGTAAGTCAGGTGGGTTGGGCTGGCTTGACTAGAGAAACACAAGCGGGGACACTCCTGTATGTGTCAGAAAGAACTTCCTTTCCAGAAGTAATCTTGTATCAAGAAGGTATCTAGCCCAGTCCACGTCCATAAGCCCTAGGCAAACAGAGGCCCTCTTTAGACTGGCCGCGCTGCAGGCAATGATGCAGAAAGGTGAATCGGGATGCAGGAAGATCAGAGGCTGGTGGGTATGCATAGAGTCATGGGGATCCAGAGGTGATGGGTCCATGGCTGGGCATGGGCAGGCCTCAGGGTTGGGCAGCCCTCGCGGGGCAGCCGCTGGAGACTAGCAGAATCCCACCGTCAGGAAGGAAAAGGAGCAGAGGGAAAGGGCAGTTACCAGTTTCTTCCTTATGAGACAGCCACCCCTCCCCCCAGGAAGGCATCATCAGGCTGCTGCCTGATGGACAGGTTAGATTCTGCCCCTGCAGTTTCAGACATACTCAAGCAGCCATAAGATCATCCAGCGACCAAGCCAGGGATGGCGGAGTCCAGCCGGTCTAAGAGAAAGTTTTCCCTCTAGGAAAGCTGATTCGAGACGCCTCAGAACCCAAGTTCAAAGAGCGTCTCTCAACCACAACCGCTTCTATCTGTTCCCCAGGAGGCCCAGAGATAGAGATGTTCCTGGGGCCTTTCTTTTGTTTTCTTTAAGGGTAGCCTCTGTTTCAAAGTAACATAAGCTCGTGTCCTGCATCAGCCCTACAACCACGGTATTTTCCAGTCCCGTCAAGAAGGCAGTGGCATCCGTCCGTCTCACCAGAGGGGCCCCGTGTCCTCTCGGGCCCTTTGCTCCACCAAATACATTGTCCTCCTCTGGCGATGGGTTCCTCTGGACCACATGTCTACCACAAGGGAGGCAGGCCGTGTTTGTCCTGTGGCACTCCATCCTGCTTTCATTGGCTACTGTGGAGAAGTAGCTCTCGGGAGCTTTCCTCCTTCCCCGACTTAGTCTGGAATCCCCAGAGACCAGTTCACCACGGACGACTCTCTGGCATTTGAAGCACAGCAGCACATAAGCTGACCCCGCACGAACGGACGGGCTGGCGGTGGAATATATACTACTTGTACACAAGGCTGCGCACAAAGCTGAAAGAAGCACCTCCAAAATCCCATCAGCTCAGGGAGGGGCTCAGACTGCACCTGGTCTGCAACTGGATCTTCTCACTAAAAACCATGGCAAGTCCATACGGACACCAGTCCCAGTCTGCTCTGACTCAGCAACCTCCTGTTGGTTTTCTAAAGCTGGCACTGTTTACAGGAGCACACAGCCTCCTTTTTCTCCTGCAGAGCAGCTGATGGGTTTGAACCACTGAGCTTTCAGTTAACAGTCTAACACTTACCTGCCAAGGCCACCAAGGCTTATAATATCCTGTTTGGGGCTAAAATAAAATATATCACATATACTCGAGGATAAGCTAATGTGAATATCAGCCATCGCACCTAATTTTACCACATAAACTGCCTTAAAAAATGTGCTGAAAAACTTGGCTTATATTCAAGTATATAGGATTTAACCAATCCCCTGCTGAAGGCTCTTAGCTTTTTCACTGCCCAAACAATATTACAGATTGGTGCTACTACAAAAGTTGTAGATTTATGTCTTACAGGTTCTAAAGTTAGGAAAAATGCAACCCCCGCCCCTTTCTCCTCCCTGTCTCCAGATGAGGAGGAAGGCAGCTGAGATTTGCAGTTGGAATTTGCCACTGATGAGGTTGGACTACACAGATGAATGAACCGTGGCTGCACAGCCTCCGGTTGAACCTGCAAAGGCCAGCCAGAAGCTCAGATGTACATCAGCCCAGCCTCTGACACCACTGCCTGCATGGGGAAGCACCGCATCGGCAGCCCCGAGTTTAAAGCACATCTGCAGCACTGTCCTCTGACCGTGGGACTCCATGCCCAGTGGGTCGTGTTCCTCAGCAGGGGTCCCAGCCCCCATTCTTGGGTGAAAGGAGCTCTTCTGGTGCCCATTGAGTGGGTTTGTCAGTTATGTCCTAGTTACCCAGATGAGTCCAGGGTCTACGTTTACAAAATGAAGCCCCTTTAAACTTGAGTGGTGATCAATTGGTTTTCAGAAATGACTGCATATTGGAAAAGATTTGGAAACCATTAAGCCGGTTTTAGCTTTTGTTTGAAAAGCAAAATTGTTCCTTCTCATTGAGAGGGTTGGTTCTAGTGAAAACAAATCCCTCCCCAGATCGGGGCAGACCCAATGCCTCCCCTCCATGGTGACTGTCATCAACAGTCAGAACTGAGTCCCCTGACAGCCTGGCCCCCAGGTCCAGATGGCTGAGCAGTGAGCTGTGCCGCCAAGGGCCACTGCATCCTGGCCGACACCTGTGCCCCAGACCTGAGACTTTCCTGAGCAGGTACAAGTTCAGAACACAAACAAAAACTCAGGATACCTCGCCTGGGGTTATCAACCTGTCATGTGGTCAAGTAAGGACTAGTGCCATTGACTAGCACAAAGACTCAACATAAAAAGATAAAGAACATAAGTGAGAAAGGGCAATAATCTCAGATAAAGGGGAGGCCATTGACCACCTTTCCATGGCACGTCTCATGAGACGGCATGAGTCCATGGACCAGTGTCCGATGTGGATGCCGCACCTGGAGAGAACACCTGGGTCTCTTTCAGTTGGATTCCCCAGCTCTGCACAGACTTGGGGTCACTTTTTGGGGTTCACTTCTCGGTGGAAGCTCAAACCAAATATATTGCCATTGAACCACTTCCTGCTCATGGAGCCCTATTGGGCAGACTTGAACTGCCCCAGGGGGTTCTGAGACTGTCACTCAGTAGAAAGACTCAATTGATAATTTCAAATTGCTCATCTCAAGATTAGCAGCACAACAAATAAACACTACAATATCACCATGTGTTAGTCCGGGTGGACTAGAGAAACAAATTCATAAACACACATAATAATATAAGGGAGAGGCTTATTTATTTATTTAGAACTTCTTTTTTTTGGGGGGGGGGGAGCATCACTGCCCTGGTGGGAGTAGGAAGCCCAGCTTGCTCCTGGAGAGCTGCTGCTGGATTTGAACCTCCAACCCAGTGGGCTGCCGTCCTGCACACAACCATTACGCCACCAAGGCTCAGCCCAGGAGAGGCTTATATACAAGAGGAATGGAACAGTGAGAAAGCATCCCAACCCAGTCCTGTCCAAAAGTCCGATATTAGCCCATATGTCTGCTACCAATCCATTAGTCCTCTTCAGACTCATGAAGCACATGCAACACTGCCAGGGCAATCAGTGGATGCAGAGTCTTGTGTATCCAGCGGTGGTAGAAGCATCTCAGCGCTGACAGGGGTCTCCACGTGGCTTCTCCGGCCCCAGAGGTCTGGTTCCATCAGAGTCAGCCCATGTGGCTTCTCCTCCAGCTCCTCCAAGACTCAGGGTCTATCAGCATGCTGCCATCTTGTCTGGTCAGTAGAGCGTCTCCCCAGGGGGAGATATCATGAGATTTCATCTCCACGGGGGAAATATCAAGAGATTTCCCAGAGTTCTTAGAGAAAGTCATGCCCACACAGAGGTCTCATTGGCTATCTCCAGATTGACAGGTTAGACTCCACCCCTACACTCCCAGTCATGAAACTGACATGAGTACATGACTGCCACACACCAGGACTCCTTGTCAGTGGCAGTAGGGATGAATTACCCAATAAAAAAGGTGGGCACAAGATTATTTGTGCTTACTCTTTAGTGTGTAGTGAACAACTCCCTATTTTGCATCACACCTAAAGTTCCGCTTCTACGTACAGCTGCTCCCCCGCCCACCTCCACCCCCACCCCCAGCCTACAGAATCAAGGGCTATTCAAATGTACGAGCCTTGTCTGGGACAGCGTACCCCCTAAAACAAGGTAAGCGTGAGCTTCCTGAGGCTTACTTATGCATCTGTCGTGAACAGCTTCACACGTGCTTGTGGCGAACCCCATGTGAAATTGGTCACCATAGATAGTAAGTAAGCACAAGGAATCCCATGCTGACCTTGCCTGCTGGGTAGCCCACCTGTGAGTGGAGGGGAACAGGAAGGCCCCGGTACTCCCCAGACAGCTTTGTCTCATGCCCTGAACCTGCCCGGCTCCTCAGCAGTTGGCAGCCTCCCTCCATTTGCAGAGGGGGCTGTGGAGGGAGGCCGGGCCGAGGAGTGGACAGTGACTTGGAAAGGCCAGGGCGGTGTGACCTTTACAATAGTCAGGAGGGCTCCTGGCTCCCGAGACCCACACAGCAGAGGAATGTAAGAGCTATCTGGAGGAGGAGAATGCCGTTTGATTGAATGCTTCTAGCATTTAACCAGTTGGTCCACAGTTGACAGACAAAAATGGCTTTTAAAATGACAGGCGAAGCTCCCCGGGCCCGTTGCTTAATCCGGGGGTTCCACCACTCATCCCTGACACCACTCAGAGCAGTCTCGGGGTGACCCCGCTTAGGAAAGGTTTCCCGAGGACATTGGAGGTGCCAGTGAGCTGCTAGCATCCTTCCCAGGAAGTGGTCTCCAGGGGCAGAAAAGAATCGCTTGCTGGTAGAAAACCCCACCCCCACCCCCGCCAGACCAGGGGGATGCAAGGGTTGAGGTTTGTCTGCTGCGCAACAGCCTTCTTCATGTCAACATCCATTCTATTCTCCACCCCAAGCAAACTGCACCCCGCCACTCCACCCGCTGGAAACACCAGGCAGAGAGGGCAGCCTGTTTCAGTGGTGGAAACCAGTCTTTAGCAATGTGCTCAGATATCCATTGGCAGAAGGGAAACACCTGTTGATTCTGTGCTTGCCCCACGCCCACCTCCTCACCTCCCAGTGCCCACAAGAAGGCATTTAGACCACTAGGCACCTGAGTCACTGTCCGCTCCCCATCTGCACCCCCACGGCTTCCCACACTTTATTCGCTTTTCTTTCACACACACACACACCCTTCCCCACTCCACCAGGACCTACCGAGTCAAAATCTCCCAGCCTCTTCTTACTACTGTGGCTCTTCCTCCCCAGAAAAGTGTCCCTGAGAAGCGGGGACGGGGAGGGTCCCGCTGGTAAGGACAAGCAGGGGCAGGAGCCCAGCTGCCTGGGCCCTCCATCTGCATGAGCAGTGGGTGCCTTCAGGCTCTCGGAGACTTCTGGGGATGGGTCCCCATTCTGGTTCCCAGGGTAGAAGAGGAGGCATCCAGAACAGGGTTCTGACCTTCCCAGAGGCAGGAGACACAGCAAGGAGCCAGGGCCCAAGGGAGAGATCAGGCCACGGCTCTGGGCCCAGCCCCCGTTGGAGCAGAGGCTGCCGTGTCCACAGCAACGGTTGGCCACGGCTGCAGGACAATGGGGCAGAGGGTACACAGCGACAGCCTGCCTGTGTCCCCTGCCTGCACGGTGGACAAGGTGGACAGCCGGTCATTGCTCAGCTTCAGGGACTGCCCCACTGTCAGCCAGAGAGAGACTGGACGGAGCAGGTGGCCTGGCCCTCTGCTCCCAGGAAGACTGAGACTCCCAGGCCCTGGTCCTCCCCGACTGCCAGGGCTCTGCTCATGTGTGGGGACCCGGGTCACACCTTCTCTTCCAGGATGGGCAGGTCAGTGTCCAGAGTAAATTTGGAGGAGAGCAGTGGGGTCAAACCAAAGTCAAAGTCACTGCCATCACATCAGTGCCAACTCAGCAACCGGACAGGCCAGGGTAGACCTGTGCCCTGTGGGTTTCAGAGACTAACTCTTTCCAGGAATAGGAAGATCTGGCTTTCTTGCTCAGGCCCTGGGTGCTGTGGCTCCTACTCTGCACTGAGGAGGGAGAAGCTTGGACTAGGGGTGACCTCAGGGACACTGCTAAATGACTCTTGCACGTGCCCTTACACGCACCCACACGCACCCTCCTCCCCCCGCCCCCGCCCCCAGGACTTCTGCCTGCCCAGCCTTCAGCAACGTCCTCTGAGAGGAGAGGGCCAGGCATCATTCTGAAGGGCATCCATTTTAATGGGCACATTGCACTTGCCATTGCCCCCCTCCTCCCACCCGCTCACCCACCCCTGCTCACGGGGAGCTCATTAAAACAGAGTGTTGTTCCAGGGTCACACAAAGACGTCCTGGCCTGTGTGCAGCTCCACCAGCAGAAAGGAAACTCATTTGCAGCCACCAAGGTTGGTGGCCTGGAAACAGTGGGGAGAGTGGGGGGGGGGGGGCAGCCACATTGCCTGCACGTGCCATGGTTATACCCACGTTTACAGGCAGAGGCCCCATGACTTGGCCAGGCTCCCAATGCCCGGCCCTCAAGGGAGAGTCAGGGAGCCATCATGACAGGGAGACACAGTGAGATCACTCACCCTCTTATAGACCTGGTTTGTTGGTGATAGTGGTGGCCGGAGGAGATGACCAAGACCTGGTGTTTGGTTGGCGTCATCATCCCCCGTTAGGGTGCAGCCGTGAGTGAGTGAGGGGTGGGGGTGAGAGGAGGGACAGTACGTGAAGCCCCAACCAAATCCCCCCAGCCAAAGCAGGCCCCCGGGCGGTGTCGTGTTGAGCCGCCAACCTCAAAGTCCGCAGTTCAAGACCCCAGCTGCTTGGTCAGAAGAAAGACAGCTCTCCGCCCCTGCAAAGAATTACTGTCTCCGAGCCCCACGGGGGCAGGTCTGCCCCGGCCTGTAGGCTCACTATGAGTCGGCCTGGACTTGATGGCAGTGACTTTGAGGAAGGAGACAGTAACAGGCCCGCCTGGTTGTGGGGAGCGGCATGGTCACCAAGGGGGCATCTCCTTCACCCCTTGGAGCAGAGTTGCAGTGGCAGGTCTCCCTGGAGGCCAGCATAGTGGCTGAGGGGGGTGCAGAGAGGCAAAGCCATGGATGGGACATCCTGATGCTTCTGGGGGCAGAGTGGCCAGCAAGGGCATCTTCACAGCCAAATGAGCTCAGAGCAAGGACCCTGGGGGCTGAGGAGAGGACTGGGCAGGGCGACTCTTGGACGTCTGCATGATTTATTGATGTGTTTGGTGTTTACAAACAAGCCATTCTCCTGCTGCCTCTGAGACAGAGCCTGCTTTCACAGTGTGCCAAAGAGAGGCTGTGGCTTTGCAAAGAACCCCCCCACATCTTACCCATATGCTGGGCCTGCCCCCGTAACTTTCTGAGCCCCAAAGTTCCTTGCCAATGTCATCTGATCCAGACCTGCCGCCCTACTGTGCTGCCTAGTCCCCTGCCTGTTGGGCATCTCCCGCCAGAGTCCCTCTTGGGTGGGCTTGTTCAAAACCCACCAAACGACACAGTTGTCCAGTCAAGGAAGACCTCTCTGCAGTCCCTTCAGTTTCACCTGGACATTCCTGATGGTGGCACTTGCCCCCAGCCGGGGATTTGCGCCCGGCCCCACCCCGCCCCCACTGTGTCCAGGCTATGTCTGGGGCAGTCTGTTCCTCACCTGGGCTACCGTCACAGAGGCAAGCTGGGTCAAGGGCACGGCAGAGAGGCAGATAACTGGAACTCTGTTGTTGGTAGTGGACACGAAGTAGACCCCACCCCCCACGCCCCACCCCCATGGGGAATGAGCCCTTCCTGGTCCATGACCTGGACAACTCCCTTCCTGTCCTTCGTGGAGGGGCGGGCCCGGCAGCTGCTGGTGCCGTCTTGGAGCCAGGAAGGAGGCCTTGACCATGAGCCGCAGCGGCTGGTGGTGTGGAGAGAGAGGGGTGCATCAAGTTGGGTGTGAAGGTGGCTCGGCTGTCATTGTCGGCACAGGGAGAGAGGCTGGCCGACCACGACGTTGGCTCATTCGTCCCTAAAATGGACCTGCTCACTCAGCCGACAGCCAGCCTCCGCCTGCAGCAGCCAAGAAGCAATTTGCCATGGGTCAAGATGTGGAGATCTCCTCACTGACAGATGGCGGGAGCCCGTGGGGAGGAGACCGGCGAGATTTGTCTGGCAAAGCATCCATGATAGGGTTCTGTCTGGAAGATCCGGTTGGGTAGCTCCCCAAGTCCAAGAGAGAAATCACCCCATACAAGGAGAGAGGAATTTCGCACAACCTGGGTTTTATAACTCCCTCTCATCTTGCGCTCTGCTGGGAAGGTCTCTCCCCAGCTCCCCCCTCCCCCCACCCCCAGGGTAAAAGGGTTGGTTTCTGTGCCACAAGGGCACTGATCTGTGATAACACTGCCTTCCCTCCCTCCTGCAGCAAGACCCTGGGACAAGGTGTCCACCTGGGAAGAGAGGAAGAGCAGGGAGTGCCCAACCCCTGGTTCAGGCCTTAGGGACTTGAGTGACTTAGCCCAGGGCCCTGCCCACTCCTGTCGAGATGTAGGGGAAGGGCGGTGGGAGGGCCATTCATTTCAAGGAACAAGGGAATGGTCCAGGGAGGATTCTTAGCGCCGGCCCGGTGCTCGTGAACGACAGCTTCTCCATGACTTCAATGTGGCAAATTGGGCCTGATGAGTCTGCGTGCTCGGGCTGTCCTGGGCCTTGTAGGGTGTTGGGCACCATCCCTGGTCTCTGCCCCACTGTCACAAAACCACGCCCAGTTAGATGCTCTGGTGTGGCATGGCTGCCAACAGAAAGGGCAGCCGCTCAAAACTCCCAGCCACTCCTCCCTCAGGTTAAATAAGTGAGGTTTTCTGCTCATGGAGAGTGGCCATCTCAGAACCCCCAGGAAAGGGCCCCCGCCCCGCCCCCGTCCTGTGCGGTCGCTGTGAGTCTCGGCATGGACTCAAGGGCAGGACTGAGCACGAGAAAGGGCCTCTTTGCACCACCAGGCCATTCTGCCTGACCTCACGCTCTCTGTCCCCTTCTGTTACAAGGTACAAAGTCTCTGCCCCTCAGAGATAGCACCCTACACCCCCAGGGGGTTCCCTCAGCCCACTTACTCTCTTCTCTGAAATGAACCCCTTCTCTCTTTTGCCCCCTGAAACTCTCCCTCTCCATCTTGACCGTTCTCATGGACGTATGAACTCCGCACTCGATAAAACAAGCCCGGCCAGGGTTGTCTGATCGTCCGTCCACCTACCACCATCCCCTCCGTGTGCTCTTCCCCTTCACTGCAAAATCCCCTCACGCAGCTCTTCTCCACCTCCTGACCTCCC